>CM031239.1:1033845223-1034120223 GCA_018340775.1 Taxus wallichiana var. yunnanensis | reverse complement strand
GGAGTACCAGAGGAGGCTTGGACCAATAAGAAGGTAAACTATTCTTTTCTGAAAGTTTTTGGTTCTAAAGCTTTTTCTCACATTGATATAGAGAATAGGACCAACCTAGAAGATAATTCAAATAAATGTAATTTCATTGGGTTTGGAACTATGATTTTGGATTCGATTGTGGTGTATTGATGACAATAAATTCATTAGGAGTAGGGATGTTATTTTAAATGAAAGGGTTATGTATAGGGAACAACTACATGACAAGATGATGGAAAATTTGAGCATGTATAAATTGATGAGATAAAATACAAAGAAGTTCTCAAAAGTTTGTAAAATCAACAACTACATAAAATACATAGAGTTGGCATCAATCCAAAAGTTGGATTTGATTCGGAGATCAAAATCAGCAGAACGATAACCTCAAACTCCTTAAAAATATTATGAGATCTTCTACTAGGTAAGTACACCCCTAAAATATTATCTTCCTATAAAATTTACTCTTTTTGTTGACAAATGGTGGAGAACCAAATCATTTTGAAGAAGCAATATAGGTAGAAACATAGAAACAGTGGGAGAAAGGTATGGATGAGTATATGTACTGTTTGGAACAAACCAAACTTGGGATTCAATTTAATTTCTTGCGGGATAGAGAGCATTGCGGAACAAGTGGGTTTGCAGTTTGAAGGAAGAAGAAGATGGCAAGAAGAGGTACAAGGAAATAATTTTTTAAAGGAATTTTTACATAAAAAAGGTATAGACATTGATGAAATTTTCTCTCATGTTATTAAAATGACTTCCATTCGAACTATTTTAAGTTTAGTAGCTATGGAATATTTTCATCTTCAACAATTAGATGTAAAGAATTATTTATTCAAGGTGATTTGGAGGAGGAAATACATATGGATTAATCGAAGGGATATGAAGTTAGGGGAAGGATAAATTGGTGTGCATATTGAAGAAGATCTTGTATGGCCTTAAGCAAGATCCAAGACAGTGGTATTTGAGATTTGATAGGTTCATGATAAAACAAATTACTTTGGATGTCATTATGATCATTATGTTTATTTAAAGAGACTATATAATGATACCTATATTATCTTGTTTTTCTATGTGGATGGAATGCGTGTGGCAGGGTCAAACATGCAAGATATAAATGAGCTAAAGATAAAATTAGCCAATACATTTTCCATGAATGATTTAGGTGCAACAATGAAAATTATTGGCATGAGAATTAATAGAGATAAAAATAGTAGAATATTTAATTTTTCTCAAAAACATTATGTGAACAAGGTGTTGGACATGATTAGTATGCAAGATTGAGAACCAATGAGTAAATTTTTGGTAGGAACTTCAAGTTGAGTAAGAAATAGTGTCCTAAAACACATGAAGAGATTGAATATATGTTAGAGTTCCATATGATTCAGAAGTTGGATGTTTGATGTATTTCATGGTATGCACAAGAAAAGACACTACCCATGTATTTGGAGTTATCAATGGATACATGAGTAATCCAGGAAAGAAGAAATGTAATGTACTCTAGTGGATTATAGTTGTGTTATGGAGTGTCAGAGGTTTCCTTGCATGGATATGTTGATGCGGGGAATGGTTGGAGATTTGGATGGTAGGAGGAGCACCATTAGTTATGTATTCACTATTGGTGATACGTTAATTAGTTGGATTTCTAAAGCGCAAAAGATTGTTATATTATCTACCACAGAGTAAGAGTATTTTGTTGATACAAAACCAAGCAAGGAGATTATATGGATGCAATGGTTAATAGAAGAGTTGGGAAAGAAGAAGGATTATTATAAGTTATTCAATGATAGCCAAAGTGTAATTAACCTTGGAAAGAACTCAGCATTCCATTCGAGAACCAAACATATACGACTCAAGTATCACTTTATTAGATCAATTTTAGAGGATTCATAGCTAAAGTTGGAGAAGATCCATATAAGTCGGAATCCTACTAATATGTTGACAAAGGAAGTGAAAATAGAAATTGGGAGGTTGTTTGAATTCAGTAGGTCTTCAAGGTTGATCTTGAAGAAGAGAAACAAGTCAAAGAAGAATATGATGTTGAGTTGTATCAGTCAAGCATGTGAATCGGTCTCTAAGTAGGAGATTGTTGAATTGTTGAGCCTGAATGTAATTTAAAGTGGTAGTTTGGTTTTCATTTTCCTATTTTTGGGAGGAATTCATGCCATGGATAAAAATAGCATTGTCTTATTAATAGACAGGAGTTGTTATTTTTATGTTTATTTTATTTATATGCATGTCTTATTTATAAGCATGTGATATTTAGGTTGCTTGTGGTTGAAGCAAGCTTTTACAAAAGAGGTGCACAAGTTATATATATGTGCATGGATTTACTCTTTGGAGTATGAAAAAGAGAGAATTGTATTGTATTCCTCATGATTGAATAAAGGAGAAGGTTAGCTTGTTTCTAGTGGATGTAGCCAAAATTGGGTGAACCACGTTAAATCTTGGCTTTATCTTGTGATTGCATGCTTCATTTATTTCTATTTTAATTACCCACTTAGATTAATAATAAATTTAATCCAATCTTATTAAAATTATCCTTAACCTTCATTAATTAAATCTTACCCATATAAGATTTATCTCACAATATTAACATTAAAGCTAAAGCTAACTTTAATTTATTTCCTAAGTTAACTTTAATAAAACTCCTAGCACAACATTAAATTAAAGTACTTAATAAAATATTCCTTATCCCTTTAATTTACTACACACCCGAGAACAAAATTTCTTAGGATTTAATATATTAGTTTACCCATATCTATTAAATTTATTCACCCATCTCTAAGGGATGAGGATTAAATCTCAGTCGTAGGATTCATTTAATCCTCTCCCTTAGATTTTAGGGTTCCTTATTTGCCTTAAGTTTTCATGATGAACTCTATAACTTTCATTTTATCCTAATTGTGCCTCAATTCACATAGGTCAAGCTACATGAAAGAGAAAGAATGGAGGTAAATGAATTTGGTCTGAAACTATGTTGGAGAAGATGTTATAGGGATAGCAATGGGAGGATTTATCTCCCTTTTCTAACTTTATTTAAGTTTAATGTTTTACCTTCGGGTTTGATTAGTTTTACTGCAAGTTTCATTATTGTCTCTTTACCAAAAGCCTATCATTATGGGTGTTTTGTTGACAATTTTACACCCAGTATGAAAAGGTCAACTCAAAACTTTAAAATTTTATCAGTTAATTCGATTCTGAGTTTGGTTATGTTTGGGACAACCACCTTTGATTTAAATGCAATTTTTAATTGTTTGGTTCTAGACAGTCTTGGAAGTCATTTGGCATCAAAACTACAACATGAGTATAGTTTAAAAATGCCATGCCTCATAGATGCAGACATTCTATTTGAAACACTCGTCAGAACTATGCAACAACTATAAATAACCATTATGGGGCCCTAAGGAAGGTAGGAAGGGCAACATGTATTAGACATGACAATCGAAGCTACGAGACAAGTGGCGAGTTTTGAGGGACAATTTGCACTTTTTACGAGAAGTTTGCATTTTCATTGAGTGAAAATAAGGTACACTTGATTGTTTATTTATTTCTATGATTAAGTGAATTATTTATGTGTTTTGAGTTGTATAAGTTAATTCATTATCCATACAAATGAAAGAAAGTACAGAAAGGAAGAACATACATCTTATAACATGAAAATATTTTCATGAAGAAAAATAGTACATATTTTTCTCACACAAGCCGTGAGAAATAACTGAAAGGAAAAGCAATGCATATATTTATGAAACTAAAAATGTAAAGAGCTAAAAGAAACCCATCATTTCCTCGAGGAGTTTTCTTCTTTTATTGAACTATTGTTTTAGTTGTCCACCTTTACAATTGCATCATGCTACCAAAAAGGGAGAAACAAATGATCCTCAATATTGAGCTCAGGGTTTAGTTTAACTCTTTATACTTCCAACTTCATAAATTCATGCATTTAAAAGTGTAACAAAGGTGAAGCAGAAGAATCAGAATTTTAGAGGTGAAGTAAACTCAAACGAGATAACATTCAGAATGAAACAAAATGAAAAGAGAATGCAGTAAAAAATTTTGACAGGGCTTCGCCATGTAAAATGAACATTTACGACTTTTCCAGCATGCATGTAAAGCTATAATGAAGCTCAAATACAATATTTAAGTAGAAAAGGAAATGAAACTACAACATCTCAACAAAACTTCAATGTTCAGCATGCAGGAATTTATGAACAGAAATTTCCAAAAGTGATATGTTCTTTCCGAGTTCTCAAATAAAAGTAAATGATTGACTTCTATAGCTTTGGTGTTGAGAATCAAAATTTCAAAATCATTTTAGAACTGAAAATGAGCATGAATAGTCTACGAAATAATTTTAACACAGATTTCAGAAAGACAAATTCTCTTATTATCTCACAAAGAACGTATTATACAAACTTGCTATAGTGGAGGATCTCATTCTCAGTAGAAGAAACAAGTTGTCTAATCAAATCATGATCCGGGAAGAGTATATATTCAAAGTTTGGATTATTAAGAAAGTTATATATATATATATATATATATATATATATATATAATGGATTAAGTTTATTATAGCCAATCTCATTATTGCAAAAAGGAGATAAGTTTCGAGATAAAGAAGTTTATAGGAGCATAAATTTCTCCATTTTAGTGGAATTTATATAACTTAGAATAATTGATTTTTAAATCTACAGTTTTCACAACGAATTTTGCACAGAAATTTAAAGCAATCTTTCGGTTACATCAAGCATCAAATGAATCAAATACAAGTACCATAAAAGAATAAATATCTCTAAATGATAAATAGTGAAGCCAAGTTCAAGTGTTCAAATGGATCTGAGATATTTCACTCAGTCACGATTAATGGAAACATTTTTCTTAAATCTTGAATGATTGAAATATGTGTAATGGGTAACAAAATAACATAAGGAGCTAATTATTGGTGTCTCAAAAAAACCAAATACGAGCTCAAGTAATCGATCTTGGTGATTACATAAAATGTAGAGGTTGAATAATAACATAGTTTCCGTGCTTGAAATATAAAAATAGCGTCTAACATTCTCAACCTTCCCACTCATAAGAACTCATAAAGGAGCTACGGATGCTCAAATACTTCAAGGAGTTAGAATTGATGTAAAGTGTCACTCATGTGACCTTTTGGAAGGAGATGTCAATATTACAACATGTGCACATGAACAATGGTCCCACATGGGATATTTTATTTTACAAATTATCCCAAATGTTCACTCACATGAAGAGAATTATTTTGTTGCATGCTTCACAACAGGATAGAATAGAGAAGAAGACAGAGTTACATGTTCATGGAGAGAAACTTGCCTACCAAGCAATCTTATTTTTAGCAAGTTATTCATCCTTCTCTTCTTAAAATAGAACAATCAACTTCAGTTTGATTGTATTGTAATTAAGGCTAATAATGCCTATTTGTAATTGCATGCTCTATTTTTTATTCCTTTATCTATTATTAAATAAAGGATAAAAATAAAATGCATGGGCAAGTACAAGCCTTAGGCTATTTTTAGGAAGAGGGTGAATTTTATTTTTGCTATATATTGTGTGCCTTTGCAAAGCACAAGGGGAGCTACTTGGAGGACTTTTTGGATATAGGAGTACTGAAGCAATTTTTTTCCAATTTTTCCTTCTGAGTGTGAAGTATTTTCTGCCTTACCAATTATTTGCAGTCTTGTGTATGTTTCTATTAGTCTTGTGAATGTAAATTCCCTGATTAATCATCTTACCCTGTTGTAAAATTCAATAGTTTTATGCATGATATTAATGTGCATGTTTAGCTTAGCAGTATTGTTGTGATAATCTCCCTCAATACCTCCAAGTGTTTTTCCCTTAATATTTTGTAGAAAATTTTGGTTTGTGCACAAAAATCCTTCACATATCAATTGTGCATATACTCAGTCAAAGCCCTCATACAAATTTGGTGTATCACCTTAGTTTAATTATTTTATAGTCATCTTTTACCCCTAAACCCCATAATCAATTTAGGATACATCAACAAGGAACTGACCTTGATACCGAAGACTCACCTCAAAATAGGTATACCCACAGACCTGAGGTGTTTCCATTATATCTATGAAAGAGAGAGATCAATTTTGCAAGCTTAGAAAACCAGACCATCTCTCTATAGGGTGCACTTTCGAGAGATAACAGTTTTTTGGCATGCCCGGTGGGACAAGGACTAGAAACTACTATTGATGCATTATGAAGATTGAAGATGCAAGCAAGAACTCATCTGGTGACTCCGTGAATCTGATTTTAGATCAGTACAACACTTAATGACATCACCAAATTTTCAGCTGTAGTTTTCAGGTATTTTTCAAGAAAAATCAGATCTGTTTATTCGCTATTATCATTCCATTTTATGAGCAACAGACCTATTTTTCATAGTTTCAGTATTTTATGAGGTCCTGTAGCCATGAACCCTCATTTTCAGCAGTATTATCAGCCAAGCCAAAGCAACCCTTTTATCTAATTTCCCCTTTAGACCAGTTTCATAACCCCTATCAGAATGAATATCCTTATGACCCAAACCTTAGAAATTAGTATGATTGTCAATATGATGATCATTATGTCATTCAAGATAAAAGTTATGCAGAGGGTTATGTTGAATGTGAAAGGTGAAGAGATCTTGAGGTTGAGCTTAATGAACTTAAGCAATCATTTTTAGTTGTCAAGGAACTATACGAGAAATCATTAGCAGTGAAAACTGATAGGTGTCAGGATAGGGAACCCTATCAATGGGATGTTCCTGCTTACCCTCCCTATGAAAATTCAATGCCTATAAATTCTCCTTGTCAGCCAACGCAGCTTATTCCTCCGTTTCCTAACTATCAAGCTACTATAATTCCTATTTTTTTACTCCACAATCACATATTGAAGTCAAAATTAAGTGTCCAAGTTGGCATTCAGAAGTTGTTCCAAATGTAGATCTTATTCCCCAACCTCTTGTCCAAAATTTTCCAGTTGAATCTGAAACTAAGCCCACTCCTTCTTTACCCATACTTCTAGTTCAGGAAATAGAGAAACAAAAGATCAAGCAGGAGGGGAAGCTATCAGAAGACAATGATAGGCTAGAATTTTGCAGAACTTGCATGGAGCCTCCCATCCTAATCCTTACCCTAGAAAATTGAAAGAACTTTGGATGGATGGACATCAAATTTTAGTTTGATTTTATTCTAGAATTGGAAAAAGGAACCATTCAAAAGGTACAATCTGATTTTTTAGTAGATCTAAGTAGATTAGAGATGATCAACAATCTTTGTGTCCCAAGAATAGCATGCATGAAAGCACCATACTCCTACATGAACTGCTAATTCATCCCAGTTGGTAGAACCTGAAGGAAATTTTCAAATCATTTCCAAAGATAAATCAGCTGATCTAAAGGATGAAGCACTCGGTTTGCAGCTTATTAAGTTTCCATGGTTTACAACCAAAAGGAAACAAATCAGTTTTAGAATGATCATGATCAAATAGTTGAGTGCGAAGACCCTTGTTGTGCAACATGCATGGAAATAGTTACGTTATTAGGTACTTGCTAGTGTTTCACAAGGACTATTAAATGATACTACAAGTATTTGGGAGCAACAATTTTTTATTGAGGAGGAAATGAAATGTTCTGAGAACATTGTAAGAAGGGATAAAATGGAAGAATTTGAAAGTTCTGCTGAAATGTCAGTATCGGTAGTAGTGGATCAGAAGACTGAAAAGGATGAACAACAATTTGAAGACTCTGAAAATATTTTCAAATAGTTTAAAGAAGGGGAACAACCAACTCATCATCTTCACGATGTTATGATTGATGATATACAACAACTTGAAGAGGCTGAATTTTTTTGATCGGTTTCAGATTGTCAAAAAGAATATACAATAGTTTATAGAGGTAGATCAACTATCAGAACAACATTCAAAACAACTTCAGAAAAAGAACCCATGATCGAAAATAAGGTTCATTTTTTAGTACAAGAAAAGAAGATTAGCTTTTCAAGTTGTTTGGAGGCCATGTCCTATAAAGTATCTCTCGGTTCACAACATGCTATGGAAATACCAGAATTCATGCTAGTATCAGAGCCTAAGAATGAGTGTCAGACACTCAACAATCAGTTCCAAAGCCCTTTAGAATAGTTTGCAGATCAATTAGAAAGATTCTTCATGTTTTGGGCTAAGTTTTGGAACAAATTCAAGGTACACATCTCATTTTCAGTTCTATCATGCTACTTGTTTTACAATTTGAATTCATCGTCTCAGTTCTAGAGAAAAGGAAGCTATTTTTCACTACTTGTCTCAGGTTTTATTTAGCCTCGATTTGTAGCTAGTTAGAATAGGATAGAGTAGGATTTTCCCTTCAATAAGTGTAGTTTTGCACATTGCATCATTTTTCAATTCAATAAGTGCATTCATGCATGTGATCTGGTTTACTAGATCCTTTCCCAACTTTAGTTTGTTTTGGAAAGGTTGGACCTTCCGGAAAGGTGCATTTTGGTTACATGCTTTGGAACTCCATGCCCAATGGACAAGAGCAAGGCATTGGTCTACAAGCTAGTAGGTAGCTTTCCCACAGAGATGCTAGAAATGTTGACAATTTTTACACCCAGAGTGAAAATGTCAACTTGAAACTTTTAAAAGTTTCTCAGATTGGTTAGTTATGAGTCTGGTTATGTTTGGGACAGCCACCTTTGATTTAGATTTAGTTTTTAATTGTTTGGTTCGAATAGTCTTGGAAGTCATTTGGCATCAAAATTACAACTTGAGTACAGTTTAAGAATGCCATGCCTCATAGATGCAGCCATTCCATTTGAAACCCTCATCAAAACTATGCAAAAACTTGTAAACAACCATTGTAGGGCCCTGAGGAAGGTAGGAAGGGAAGCATGTATCAGACATGATGATGATACGAAGCTACAGACAGGTGGCAATTTTGAGGGACAATTTACACTTTTACAAGCAGTTTGCATTTTTAGTGAGCGACAATAAGGTACACTTGATTGTTTATTTATTTCTATGATTAAGTGAATTATTTAAGTGTTTTGAGTTGTATAAGTTCATTCATTATCCACAAATGAAAGAAAGTACAGAAAGGAAGGACATACATCTCATAACATGAAAATATTTTCATTTATTCATGAGGAATAATAGTACATATTTTTCTCACACAAGCCATGAGAAATAATTGAAAGGAAAAACAATGCATATATTTATGAAGCTAAAAATGTAAAGAGGTAAAAGAAACCCATCATTTCCTCGAGGGAGTGTTCTTCTCTTTCTGAAATATTGTTCTAGCTATCCACTACAACTGCATCATGGTACCTGAAAAGGGAGAAACAAATGATCATCAATACTAAGCTCAGGGTTTAGTTTAACTCTTTATACTTCCAACTTCATAAATTCATGCATTTAAAAGTGTAACAAAGGTGAAGCAGAAGAATCAGAATTTTAGAGGCTGAAGTCAACTGAAACGAGATAAAATTGCAGCTGAAACAAAATGAAAAGAGAATTTAGGAAAATTTTTGATAGGCTTCGCCATGTAAAATGGACATTTACGACTTTTCCAGCATGCATGTAAAGTTGTAATGAAGCTCAAATACAGTATTTAAGTAGAAAAGGAAATGAAACTACAACATCTCAACAAAACTTCAATGTTCAAAGCATGCAGGAATTTGTGAACAAAAATTTCTAGAAGTAATATGTTCTTTCCGTGTTCTCAAATAAAAGTAAATGATTAACTTCTACAACTTTCAGTGTTCAAGAATCAAAATTTCAAAATCATTTTACAACTGAAAATGAGCAAGAATAGTCCTACAGAAAGAAATTTAAACATAGCTTTCATAAAAGATAGATTCTCTGATTATCTCAAGCAAGAATGTATTATACAAACTGCTACAGTGGAAGATCTCATTCTCAGTAGAAGAAACAAGTTGTCCAATCAAATCATGATCTAGGTAGAGTATATTTTCAAATTTTGGATTATCAAGAAAGTATGATATAGAATGGATAAACTTATTACAGTCAAGCTCATTATTGTAAAAAGGAGATGAGTTTGGTTAAAGAAGTCTATAGGAGCATAAATTTCTCCATTTCAGTGGAATTTATATAACTCAGAATAATTGATTTTTAGATCTACAGTTTTCACAATGAATTTTGCAGAAACTTTAAAGCAATCTTTCAATTACATCAAGCATCAAATGAATCAAATACAGGTACCATAAAAGAATGAATATCTCTAAATGATAAACAGTGAAGCCAAGTTCAAGTGTTCAAGTGGATTTGAGATATTTCACTCAGTCAACAGTTAATGGAAACATTTTTCTTAAATCCTAAATGATTGAAATATGTGTACTGGGTAGCAAGAAATCACAGAAGGGAGCTAATTATCAGTGCCTCAAAACAACCAAATATGAGCTCAACTAATTGGTGTTGGTGATTACAAAAATGTAGAGGTTGAATAATAACATAGTTTCCGTGCTTGAAATATCAAAAATGGTGGCTAACATTCTCAACCATCCCACTCAGAAGAACTCATAAAGGAGCTACAGATGCTCGAATACTTTGAAATAGATGAAAGAAAGCCAGAAATCACAAATGTCAAATTGACCCCAAGAATAGAAAACACAAATTTCACATTTTGTACAATGGTCGCCATAGCAAAGATCAGCCTAGATAAAGCTTAGCATGAAGGAAAACTCATTTCTTAAGGAAACCCAAAAGGCAGTATTCAAAATACGCTACAAGAACTACATTGCAGAAACAGAGCCAGAGAAACCCTCAAAGATGATTGAATGCAAAGCAAACAAGAAATACTCAAGTTTAAAATTCTCTAAAATCCGATGCTTTACGATCAAATGATTAATACCCATTTTTGGGTTGTTACAAAAGAGAAAAGTAGAGTAGTTCCTTACCTTCAAAGTGGTGGCCATGATAAAGTGGTGGGTCAATACTCAACCCCAACATCTAAAACTTCAACAGATCCAGTGTTAAGTAATAACAACTTTGTTGAAGAAATCAGAGGCTTAAGTACAAATGCTCAAGAGCAATCTCCACGAATGGCCATAGTCATGGAACTCAAAATAAAGAAAGGGTCGAGCATGCTCAAAACCCTCTAGGTCGAGCTCAACATAGAACCAGAAATCACTCAAAGCATGATCAAGGATCAGAGATACATGAGCTCCACTTTCACTTCCACATGACTATCTTCGAAACCCATATAAAAATGATGGCCATGGTCTTGCTCAAAAGATTGGAGACAGAACAAAAGAACAAAGAAAGGTTGAGCTCGCAAAGCTCATCAATGTGGTAGTGAAATCTGAGCAGAGTTCACTAGCTCGAGAGGAGCTCAAGTGAAAAATGCTAAATGTTAGGGTTTCAACCCCTTTTCCTCCATCTAACTCTCCAAGTTAATCAAACCCAACCAGGGTTATATCAAGTACCGACGTGTCGATGCTACATAGAAACCCTAACCCCACTCGGGTTAGTTTTAAAAAATGGGTCACCGACACAATCATCGGAAGGGTTGAACTCAGTCAAAATTCAAAATTTGTGAATTGTCAAAATTTCACCCGTAGGCTCGACAAGGATACGTGTCATCACCACAACAAAAGTGAGGAGGCTGGGGGTATTTTTAAGTTTGAAACCTTTTGTAAAAAGGTTGAAAGTTCTAAAAATTCCTGCAAGCCCGAGCCTCCACTATCGAAACCCTAAACCGCAAGTTCAAGATCGATGGCTGAAGATGAAAAAGGACACAGATCGATGGCCTAAAATGATCAACAAATATCAAAGCAAACTCAACTTGAGTTACATATGCCACCGAAAAAGTTACCAAGGGGTGAGTCATCATGGGGAGGGGGCCAACCCCACGTTCGAATAAAATTATCATTGCATTGACTTTCAAAGTCCAAACTATAGTCATTTCCAAATAATGCAAAATGCCATCATACATGCTTATCACCGAAAAGGTGAATTTTGAAATATGCCAAGGCCGACAACTATGGGGTGGCAACTATATACTATAGTACTCATTACAAAGGTGGTAGACTATGTAGTATGGTCATGGAAAATAATCAAAGGTGGCCAAGTATGGTAGTGTGAAGGTGGTCCCCACTTCAAGGAGTTAGAATTGATTTGCAGAGTGTCACTCATGTGACCTTTTGGAAGGAGATGTCAATATTACACGTGTGCACATGAACAATGGTCCCCACATGGGATATTTTATTTTGTAAATATCACAAATGTTCACTCACAGGTAGAGAATTAATTTGTTGCATGCTTCACAACAGGACATAATAGAGAAGAAGACAGAGTTACATGTTCATGGAGAGAAACTTTCCTAGCAAGAAATCTTATTTTTAGCAATTTATTCATCCTTCTCTTCTTAAAATAGAATACAGTCAACTTCAGTTTGATTGTATTGTAATTAAGGATAATAATGCCTATTTGTAATTACATGCTCTATATTTTTATTCCTTTATCTATTATTAAATAAAGGATAAAAATAGAATGCATGGGCGAGTACAAGCCTTAGGCTATTTTTAGGAAGAGGGTGAATTTTATTTTTGCTATATATTGTGTGCCTTTGTAAAGCACAAGGGGAGCTACTTGGAGGACTTTTTGGATATAGGAGATCTTGAAGTAAATTTTTGCCAGTTTTTCCTTTTTGAAGAGTTTCTACCTTGATTAATCATCTTACCTTGTGAATGTAAATTCCCTAAAAATCTTTCAAAAATTCAGTATTTTCTGCATGATATTAATGTGCATGTTTAGCTTAACAAGTATTGTTGTGATAAACTCCCTCAATACCTCCAAGTGTTTTTCCCTTAATATTTTGTAAAATAATTGTTGGTTCATGCACACAAAATCCTTCACATATCAATTGTGCATATACTCAGTCAAAGCCCTCATACAAATTTGGTGTATCACCTTAGTTTTAATTATTTTATAGTCATCTTTTACCCCTAAACCCCATAATCAATTTAGGATACATCAACAAGGAACCGCCTTGATACCAGGGACTCACCTCAAAATAGGTATACCCATAGACTTGAGGTGTTTCCATTGTATCTACAAAAGAGAGAGATCAATTTTGCAAGCTTAGAAAACTTGCAACCATCTCTCTGCAGGGTGCACTTTCGAGAGATAACATGTTTACTCACCATTATGTATTTTCTTTAATTGCAGAGTTGATTTGTATATTATTTTGGAGTATTTAATTGTTTAAGATCGTAAATGATTCAGATCTATGAAAAATATATTTACCTTCTTAAAAAATTTATTGATAGATCTATTCACAGGGTATATATATGTATATGTATAGAATTATGCATATAGATCCATATATATACTTGATGTTTGGTTATATCGATTATGTGTTTGATTTTTCTAAGTTTAAAGTTTTGAAAAAGGAGTTCTTGGGTCGAATCGACAAGTTTTATTAAAAGAAACTTTGCACATGTGGTAGCACCGGTCACATAACCGGTCCCGATTCAAAAAAGGGTACAAGGCTGATTGCACAGATTGACATTGGTCACTCTTGATATGACCCTTTTATAAAAGGAGGTATATATATGTATATATACATACACACACACATATATATATATATATGTGTGCGTGTGTGTGTGTGTGTGTGTGTATGTATATATGTATATATATATATATGTATATATACACATACATAGATACATACATATATATATATATATATATATATATACACACACACACACATATATATATATATATATATATATATATACATACATTGAGGTAACAACAAAAATTCTATTTAAAGACTAACAAATATTAATTTTCTAAATTCTTATAAGCAAAAAGAGCTAAGCCAATGTGTTATTAACAAATGTGGGGTAAAGAAAATGTTTTAAAACATATACAAACATATGGATTATTATTTCAGATTTATTATTTTAGAGAGTTTTATCTGGAATAATTGATTTATTATCAAGTTTACCTACTCCTAAAAACATGATAATTTTCATAAAAGTTGTAGGAAGAAGAAGAACATTTTATTTGATTATTAAATAGAAAATACATAATGAAAATATATGATATTATACGAGTTGGAAATAGGGATTTGATCCTTCCTTAATTTTCCAAACTTTGAAATAAAATGTCAGTTACAAATTTTTTTCAATGTTTCTACAATGTCCCAAATATGTTTGTCTCGCAAAAGGTAGGATGCTACATCTACATATAAGACACTTCCTTCAATATTTATAACTCAATACATACATTCTTATTACAGTATTTTTAATGAAATAAACTCGGATTTACAAAGCTATAGTAAAATCACATAATTTCTCCTTTTCAAGTAGACTTTAGAAGAGCAATAAGTTTCAACTTCCTTCCATTTTCTTAATACATGTAAATACATACAATTACATCCTTTTTACAACAATTTTTTTCCAATAGTTTAAAATACATGTAATACAAGCCCTCCACACAAAATGGTGGAGAGAACATGTCATTTTTTCAAAAAATATTCAAAAACTATAATTCTTGCAGCTCCAAAACATAAGTTAAACTTGTAGCTCCTTCCTTTCATCTTTAAAAACACACACAAGGTCAGGGAGCTAGGAAATTCTCTCCACCCAACCATAAATTCAATAAAGGGATGAAACAATCCCCTTCATTGACCCCTAAAATCTAACCAAGAACAAACGAAACAAGATCACAACCATAGCCAACTATGGTTTCCAAAAACAAACAAACAAGGTAGCAACCTATAGCCTACGAAACACAAGGAGTCCAATAACTTGCCAAAAATAAGATAGGATCAAACTAGAGCTAAAGGAGAGAAGAAACATGGGAAACCCCTTATACCTCCCAAGTGGGTTAAGTGTTGACCTTGGAGCCTCCAAAACCCCATCATATACAAAAATATTATCCCTCCCTCAAACTCTTATCACTCCCTCAAGTAAAATGTACAAAAATAATCAAGAATTTTCCCTTATCCCTCCACAAGGTGGAACACCCTTCCCACAAATCCCTCCAAAATTCACATATTTCTTATTTTTCCCTCATGGATCCCATTTTATTTCTCCTACATCATCCTTAAGGGAACTACTACTCAACCCAAGAAAAACACACACATACATTCAACAATTGACATTCCATAAACAATAAAACAAGGAACAAATAGATCAAAATTCTAGCTTTCCATTTGTAGAACCTTATCTTACTAAGCAATCCAAAATTCAATCTCATTCACCAAAAAAATCAACTAAAAATTCAATAAAGGATGAAACAATCCCCTTCATTGACCCCTAAAATCTAACCAAGAACAAATGAAACAAGATCACAACCATGAAACTACAATAATGGTTTCCATACACAAAAATAAAGAAACAAGGCTGAAAGCCTATAGCCTATAGCCTGAAACACAAGGAATCCAACAACTTGCCAAAAGTAAGATAGGATCAAACTAGAGCTAAAGGAGAGAAGAAACATGGTAAACCCCTTATACGTCCCAAGTGGGTTAGAGCTAGGAAATTGTCTCCACCCAACCATAAATTCAATAAAGGGATGAAACAATCCCCTTCATTGACCCCTAAAATATAACCAATAACAAACGAAACAAGTTCACAACCATGACAACTACAACAATGGCTTCCATACACAAAAACAAACAAACAAGGCTGCAACACATAGCCTACAAAACACAAGGAATCCAACAACTTGCCAACAATAACATAGGCTCAAACTAGAGCCAAAGGAGAGAAGAAACATGGGAAACCCCTTATACCTCCCAAGTGGGTTAAGTGTCCACCTTGAAACCTCCAAAACCCCATCATACACAAAAATCTTATCCCTCCCTCAAAATCTTATCACTCCCTCAAGTAAAATGTACAAAAGTAATCAAGAATTTTTTCTTATCCCTCCACAAGGTGGAACACCCTTCCCACAAATCCCTCCAAAATTCACATATCTCTTATCCCTCCCTCATGGATCCCATTTTATTTCTCCCTACACCTTCCTTAAGGGAACTACTACCCAACCCAAGAAAAACACACACATACATTCAACAATTGACATTCCATAAACAATAAAACAAGGAACAAAAAGATCAAGATCCTACCTTGCCATTTGTGGAACCTTCTCTTTCCAAGAAATCCAAACTTCAAGCTCCTTCACCAAAACAAGCAACTCCCAAGCAAGCACTCTCCAAATCCCAAAATCCAAGTAAAAACAAGTAACCCCAAAACATAAGAAGAAAAACATATAAATAGACAAGATGGAGGGAGAGGTGATGTGGCTCCATGTAGGATGCCAACTCATCTCCCTCAAATCCACATCACCATTCCCACACAAAACCCAAAACATCATAAAGAGGTGGTTGAGGATATGACATTTCCAAACTTGCACACAAGCTCACTTTGCACATTTCAAAATTCAATTTAGGAGACCAAGAGAAAGAGAGCAATAATTGCCTCTTTTCCACAAAAATTTCATCATTACAAGATAAATATGACCCCCAAGTCATAGGTAAGGTTGGGGAAGAGATTAAAGATTTTGGGACAAGTAAAACTTGTCCCACAAGCCTTCAAAATTGGGCTCAAATCCAAAATCCGAGATTGGGTTTAGGAGTGGCACACAAACCAATGTTAAATTCAAAAATCATACAAAACCAAAGTAAAGACTAAAGTATAACAACATATACATTGTCCCCCATTCATCACATTAAAAATTTAACACATACTAACAATTTACATAGATAATTAGGGGTACACTTACCACATAGGAACATAAGGGTACATTAGGACATAATTTCGAGTCTCCAGTTGCACAAAATAACAAAATAACACAACCAAATAAAATTAAAAACACAACTACAAAATACACCCATGGTCACATTGCAAGGTTCTCCCCATGGAGACCTCTTAATATACGATAAGAACATGACAACACACACAATCCTACAGGTTGCTGCCAAAGTGACTGTGTTGTGAACTCATGACATTCCTTCATGGTTGGCCTTCCTAGTCCCACCTTGTTTGTGTGATTTTGTTTCCTGCAATCACAAAATAATACCACCTTCGGCCTCAAGGCCATGTCAATTCACCATGAAAGTAAACAAAATATAAAGCATCCATCATATAATCATCATCAAATATCATAATAAAGAATTCAATTATAAGTCAAACATTTATAATCATCCATAATTCATAATTTACATTTTATGTTAACTATGAAATTCACATACATGTCGATCACCTAATATCATCATCAAATAAATGAGCCATAATATCATTGTACACATGGTTAGACGATACATCTAAACATAGTTACAACTGCCATGAAATCAAGATGTTAGTATATAAATAATGCAACACTAAATCAACATATGTTGCAATATCTAACAATGTCAGCTAGGCATCCATACAATCCATGATAAAATCAAATCACCATAATAATCAGATGTCCATATAGTCTATCACATGCTATCCAAAATAATATCCATGTGTCTAAGAAGCTAGTAACCAAGAGCATAATAGAAAAAGGGTCGAAAAGGAGTGGCCACTTCACATCTCAACTAAATAATATGGTAAAGAGAAAACAAAATTATCATAAAAATGGTTAGAAGTACGTTAAAATAAAAACATTTATGAATTGAATATCAGGTTAAATCTATAGCTTGTTTGTATTTATTCAACATTATTATCACTAAGATCTTACTTTAGAGACATCTAAAATAAATACCAAAAGTTTGAATTTTTTTGAGATAAATCGCAATGTCATGAAAATGTTGGTCTATCCTATGATTCTACACTATTTTATTAAGTGAATCCTATATTTTCTGAAGAGTATTTTTGAAAATGTAAACTAGATAAATTCTATCCTTGAAGAAATATTTCTTTAAAATACAATACATAGGATATTATAAGCCTCTTAGAAAGAGAGGAAGTAATTAGTGTAAAGTAGGTTTATAATACAAAATTAAATGTAAATGGAAATGTTTAAAAAAATAAAGCAATTTTGGGTTTAAATGTATTCTTACATGAACAAGAAAAATATTTCCAGAATTTTTACTTGAGTGGCTAGATTACACAATATCATAGTTGTATTATAATGGAAATTAAAAATAAATGTAGATTCCACATTTTTGAATGGAATATAAAAATAACCTTATTTTCAATCACCATTTCTCAAAAACAAAATATTTATGTATTCTAAAAAAATCACATAGATCTCGGCATAATAGGATTAATTCATATTTTACAAATAAAGAATATAGTAAAACTAATAATGAACAAACATTCTATATTAAGATCAACATTACTGAGTTGATTTTTTTTGGGTCTGTTTAGATGTGGATGATTTTATATTAAGAAGAGATATACCATTTGGATGTGTGTAAGTGAGCGATGAGTAGATAATTTGAAATAACATATTTGGGTTTAATGATGTATTTTATCACTTTAAAATTTATTCAATGAAGAGATGGGATTTTTACATATCACTTAAAATATGGAATTGATGTCTTGAAAATATTTTGAATGATGAATTGTAATGTAATAGAAAAATAGTTTCCATATGGGTTAAATTAAGTGATTGAGACATATGATCCAATCATTATATGGCATCATATAATATTCTAGTTGCTTCCCTAATGTATTTAATTAGCACAATTCCAATTTTTTTCTTGAGTCAGCCTTATTTCTATGTATATAGAGTCCTTACAGAACCTTAACATATATTATGCAACTAAAATTTTAAGATATGTTGTTTGAAATAAAAGATTGGATTTTATATAATATATGATGAATTCAAGTTGAGGTGATATCTATGACAACTATGTAAGAACAATATATGATAGAAAGGGAGAATTTAGTTACAATATTTATGTTGACTTTTTTAATTTCAAGGTCCTCTAAGAAATAACCCATTCTCACGGTTTCCTCATTATATGCATAACATGTTATAGAAATAACATTATCATGTCAAACATTATGGATGGGGAGAGTGTTTCCAAACATAAAACATGAGCAAGAATAAGTGATGAAGATATTTTGTGATCTTGATTAATTAATAATATTGTCAAAGAATCATATTTTTGGGAAAAAAAAACATATAGATAAAATATACTAAATTATCTTTGAGCTAATAAAAATGGTGATACACAACTAGAAGTTTACAAATGAGAAGATCAATTGTTTGGTATCTTCACAAATCCCTTATTAGAGGATAATTTTATGGATTTAAAATATTTTCTAGGGGCCATAGAGATATTATAATATGGAATTCAATATTTGTGGGGTGTTGGAAAATGTAATCTAGAGTGAATTGCATTTATTTCCTAAATCTTTTTAACTTGATATATTTTTACATAAAATATTTCCATTTATTGTTGGCATTTTTTTCAACTCACTTTTTGGTAAATATTATTTTAATACTATAAATATCCTCTAGTTCCTATCTATAGTTATGGATTTCAAATATTCCTATTTTCTATACATGAATAAAAAGAATCTATAAAAAAGAATACCTCTAAAATTAAGATTTTTGAGTTTTCAAATTAAAAGGAGAAGAAAAGCATTCTTATGTACTATAGGAGTTTTACTAGATATACCTTTAATAATTTTTTAGTGTTTCTCATTTCTTATATACAACAATATAGTTTATTGTTTTATTTTTTTATTAATGGTAAAACATTTTTTAACTGGGATCCTACCAAGAATACAAGAGGCCTAAGCCAAGATATAGTAAAGAAACTCGGTGAAAACTCAAAAAGCCTAACGAAGGAATATCACCATGAGGAAACAATAAATATTATAGCTAAACCACAACATGACAAAAAAATAGTAAGTAAGGGAGCACAAGATCAAGATAATCTTTGTACTTTCTCCTAGTGATTCTATTGGAGATCAGAAAAGAGTGTTTACATTTTCTCTTTCGAAATGTACCATGTTCCAACTCGTATAAATTTGTCCTCCAAGCCTCCTACAAATGTTGATTTTATATCCTCTCTATAGCATTCTCCCTCCCAGAAGTCCAAGATTTTGAGGGAGTCGAAGTTGATCGAGGGGAGAGACAAATTTATAACAAATTCTAACTCACCCTTTTATAAGCATTCAACTTCCCACTTCCAATGCATTTCATCGTATGATTCACAAAATCCCTTCATCCCAAACGATGGATCCTTTATTGGTCATGCAGACCAATGAGTGTCAACCATATGTATTTCATCTCTGTTACATTTGGGGATAATTTTTCCCACAACCGAAGCTCCAATCTGTTCCAATTCCCCTACCTTCGCATCTAATGCTACACCCTTAATCATATATCTTACATTTGATGTATATAGCTGACTTGTGGCTATCCTAACTTCTTATCATTATGTATCTCCTTCATATATGTTATATTATCATGGGTGGTTCGTCCATGCGGATTCGCCATAGCATAGAAATAGTATAAATATGGGTTAGTAGGTTGTAATTGATCATCATTAGAGCATTTAAGTCTTATTGTTTGGTTTGGAGGGTTCCCCCTCTAAGTGGCTAAGCTATTCTACTTGCATATTGAGATAATTTATATTTAATCTTGTGTTCTTTGGTGTTCTATTACTGCTAATAACAAAAAAATTCATGTAATTCCATTCCAAGTGGTATTAGAGCTTTAACTCGACTAAGACCGTGTCAAACCCTAATTGTGAAGGCTTGTCTCTATCTCAAAATTGGTATGAATTTTTCAGCAATTTTTGTGTGTGGAAAAATGATTCAAGTAATATATTATTCAAATTTCAAGCATTTTTGACTTGTTTTGCTAAAGTTATAGTGGTTTTATGTTTTTTTATGGATTTACTCCCTAGGGTGCAATTTGTAGATTTTTTCCAATTTCTTTACATTTCTAGAAAGATGATAAAAATTAATTTTGAGTTCATTCTTCAAGTTTTTTAATATTTTTCCAAATTTCTATTGAAATCAAAACCTAAAATGTTGACCTTGAACCCTACATCCTACCAATTTGGAGCATCATGAAAGGGACTTCAAAAGAGGAAATAAAAATACCATCACTCTGGGTAAAACCCCTTATAGGATTAGATATTTTTTTGAGGATTTAGAGTAAGTAGAGGTAACTACATTCCTCAAGGTTAGGATTTACTTGAACAGATCATAAGGAAAGCCAACCTGAGTTTGAGTTGAAAAATTTCAAGGTTAGAGTGGGCCAGAAAAGAAGATGTGGAAAGGATTGGAAAATGATTGGATGATTTCATGCAAAATTCAGTACATATATACTTGGTAATAACACATCTCTTAACCAAGTTGGATCTTCAGGTCAAAGTAATAGACAAATGATCCAGGGTGGATCTTTTTTCATGCCCAATCTAAATACAATCTCTCTGTAGGCCCGTAACATGTTTGCGAAAGTAGAGATTCATACATTATATGGAAAGGATCCACTCAATTGGATTAACCAGATGGAGAATTTCTTTCATCTACATCATATTTGATTAGGACAAAATGTGACAATGGCATCTTTCTACCTCAAACGTAACCAAATTCATTTGGTATCGATGATTATTTTCTCAAAGGAAAATTTTGGTCTCGATGTTACGTGGAAAGTCTTGAATGAAGATTTGCAATTACACTATAGTTCTAGTGTTTCATAAAATCATTTCAACCAATTAGCAAATTTAAGACAACAAAGATCAATAACGGATTATATTCATCAATTTCAAAACCTTTCTTTGTGGGTGGAAAATATTACTGAAGAGAATTTTAATGACATATTTCTTTAGGGTGTTAAGGATGACATTGAGCATGAGGTGTGTATGTTTAATCTTTATAAGGTTCGATTATATGATTATGGCATGAAGGGCATAGGAAATGTTTTTTTCAAGCAGGAGACAAAATTTTATTAATATCGAAATCGCAATATCTTTCCTCTAGCACTCCCTCGGCAAGTTAGATTGACACCTCAACAAATTTAAGAAAAGAGAGAAAAAGGGTTATGTTTTAACTGTGACAATAAATATTGACCGGGACATAAATATGCTGAAAGGAAGTGATTCTACATTGATGGGCCTATTGAAGATGAAGAGAAGGAAGAAGATGAAGAGTCAGAGGTCATGGTCAAACAAGAGGAGGAATTAGGAGATCCCAGCGAACGATCTCATGCCATACAATTTAAGGTATTAGCACCCCAAACCCTCAAGGTGATTGGACTCTTAAAAAAAAGAGGGTCATAATGTTTATTGAATCGGGAAGTACCGAAAACTTCAATCATAAGTTAGAAGTGTGTCTAAAATGTTTTATTTATCCATCTTTTGAATTTCAAGTAATTATTTTTGATGGAGATGTTAGTGCAAAATCACAGTACCCCCAAATGAGTTTGATAGATCTAATTTTCTAAGGTAGATTCATTTAGTGTGATCCACATAACATTGAACTTTCCCCAAGGTGTGGGACCTTGAAAATTGAAAAGATCTCCAGATTAAAGGTTGGTTCCTATTCCTCTATTTAGGTGCATATGTGAGAACTTGCAGAGGATCTATATCTATACCTAATCTAAAATTTTCTAAGGAGATAGGGATAAAAGGGATATAAGAAATAAGAAATGACTAAACTATAAGGTGATGCACCAAAGGAATGATGAGCACTAGTTTTTTTGATAGACACACACCAACAAAATACATACATTAATCAAAGCATAGATCACTAGATTTATAATGAAAGACCGGATGCAAGTAAAAGAGACAGAAAGGATTTAGAATCAATCAAAAACATGTTTTATTACTTTGTAGATTGATATAATGTATTACAAAACAGCTAGGAGGCAAGAAACATATTGTAATTTTAATGCAAGGCCTAAACTCCATGAATTCATTTACAAGAAGGAAAGGGGAGCTTGTAAAACAAAAGAATGTTTAACCCTTTACAACAATTCCTGAGCGTGTATTTATAGATTCGATATAGATGGGAGAAAAAGAGAGAAGCGGGAAAAAAATAGCTCCAAGCTCAACCACCACTATTTAATGTCTCCCAAAAAATTGTTTGAAATCTATCTTACCTTTGCATCAAATCCTTATTCGGTGCCTCAAGGAGGGAAAAGGTGGATCAGATCGAATTTGATCTAGTTGTTGAGCTAAGAATATCCTGCATTAAAGGCCCAAAGATGTTTTCTCCATTTTTCACCTACCAGGGCCTAAAAATGATTTTTATCTTTCCATGGCATAGAGGATGCCGAGACACTTCCAACGGTGTAATATTTTCAATATATCAAGCCCTGAGTCGATAGATATGCACCTTCGAAGTTTGTATCAGGTTCATACAAATGGGTGGGAAGACAGGTTGAAAAATGGGTCTCCTTTTTAATATGGGGCACGTGGCAGCCAAATTAGGGAAAAATTGGGTTTGTGGATCCGTGGTTTATCTTTTTCCCCTTTTCCACAAAACGTAAAACACGAGAAAATCCCCATGGTCCCGATGCTCCTCTTGGACACGTGGCACCCTTTTGTTGGCTAGGGAGATGCACTTCAATTTTTATCTCTGTGTCTTTTGACAAAAGGAAAATTTTCACCTTTTCCTTCGACTCCCCGCTTTGACCTTGACTCGGGCTCAAATGTTGAATTTTTCCTTTGGGCAGAGTTGTGGCCCATTTTGTAACTTTTACACCTTTTGGAATAACAAGGGAAAAAAACCAACTTTCCCCCGATGGCCCACTTTAGCGCTGCTAGTTTAGGCTTGCCATGTGGCATTTCCTCTGCTGCCTACCCAATTTCTATGTTTTTGGCTAAGTATTTTGCTTGGCGGGGTCATATCTCTTGACCTAGGACACACGGAAGTCTGGTGCTCTTTTAGAAACCCTCTCTTTATTCAATCCTTGAATTAGAACCATTTAGACACTTGGCATCCTCCACCGGTGTTGTCAACTCAAAATTCCCTACTTTTGAGAAGTTGAAAATTGAAATTTTTTTGAAGTTAAATGTCTTTTCTGTTGTCCTGGTAATGTGAAAAGTCAAGAAATTGTAAAAATCTGCATTTTTGGGTCATTTTGTGTGATTTTAAAGCCTTTCGGACATTTTTGTCCCAAGTGTCCCAAGTTCATTCGGGCTCTCTGTTCCCGATCGACCGCTTTACCCGAAGTCCGTCTCTTTCGGGCCCGTCAAAACTTTTTGTCCCAAGTGTCCCAAGTTCACCCGGACTCATTGTTCCCTTTTCATCTATTTTGACCGAATCACGTACTCCACGTACTTTCGTCCCTCATGTCCCAGAAGCATTTGTGCATACTTTTCCCGCATCGCCTGTATCGCCGAATCACGCTTTCGCATCCCGTGTGTCCCAAATGAACCAAAGGCCATTCGAGCTAATTTTTCCCACTCTTCACAAATATCTTTCTTTCCAAGTTGGTAGGTGTGTATTTAATGTGCATTAATTGTCTCTCTCTCTCCCAAATGGCTATATAATGAACTGCCCCTTATGCGTTTTGCACACTGCTTTCTTGCTATCCTTTGCTCATACCTTTGCGATCAAGATTTCTGCGTGCATACTCATTTCCCTGTAATTTCATCCCGAGTCCAGATTGCAACCTTGGCTCTTCAAATTGCTATCAAAATGAAGATTAAATTCCAAGGCCAGGAGAAAGTCTCACCGCTCAAGTCTACCATTCCCGATATCGGGGATAGTGAGGTTCGCCACCTTGACTTTGGAGATTTTTGGGCAAGAATGATAGACGTGAACCCTTTGCTATGGCACAGGCGATTCATGACAGTGGTTTGGAATTCACCGGTGGTTTCCCTATCTTAGTGCAATGTGCAGATACAATACTCTCCCATGGTACTCATTTCAACCCTGACTTGAGTGAGATGATGAATGTCCATGGGGAACTCATCGCCAAACTTGACACCACCATTGGCACTGCCCTAAGAATTCCAGAGATGGAAAATGCTATAGTAATTTCTCAGAACCAGGCACAAGCCCTTTTTGATCAGGAAAGTGAGAAATATAAGGCGCGGGTGGCAAATTCCTGGCTTAAAAACCCTAAAAAGGGGGCATCTCATCTATCCAAGGTTCTTTTCCGTGTGGATTTCAATGAGGAATTTTCAAATTTTATAATCCTATTGGCTTGGGTCATGGGCTTGCCCTCTACTAATGAGTTTCATTTCTGGATGTGCCCACTCATCAATATGGTGTGCGAAGGGACTCAGAATATCAATTGGGCAGAGATCATTAGTATGAACCTAGCAGAGAAGCTATCCAATGTGCAACAAACCAAGAAGTTCTATATGACTTCATATTTGATGTATACTCTGGTAGCATCGAGGCAATGGTTTGGCTTCTCATACATTGATGCTCATAAGGGTGACCCCGTATATGCCTACTACCCTCAGTTCACCTTAGAAACCAGCAATCATAATTTTAGAAGGGTGAATGACGCTTTCACCATGTACATTGTCAGGCTTCTAGAGAGTGACACGAGGAGATTTTCTGATGAAGCTATGAATCTGATATCGCACTACGGTGCCTACTTCATCCAATTTAGAAAATTTTCCTATATAAGGCTTGCAGGCTATGAGAGCACTCCTCTCAAGCTTCCTATGTTCTGTAATGATAAAATGGCCTTGATAGAGGTATGCAGGTAGCTGGACAAGTTACACAGAACCTATAGGGATAAGAAAATTACTGGCTTGCACTTCCCCATCACTTTGGGAAACTATACCTACAAAACAACCCTAGATGCTCAAAACATAGAAAGAGCCCTAGCTCCCATCACTGTCCATTTCTTCAGGCCAAGAACCTATTTTGACTTGAAGAAGTTTATTGAGTAGAACATCAAGATCACTTATCATCATAGGGTAGACACAGAAGATTATTGGGCTGACTATGTTGATGATTTTGAAGCAAGAAGGAGGCATTATGGCAGATTTTCTCTTCAACTAATTCAAGAGCTTAACCTATACCAAGTTCCTGAAGGGCTCCAGGATGATAATTCTGACCTGTACTCATATGAGTATGACAACGTGGTCAAACACACTCCCTTGGAGGATTTGGATTGGTTCAAAAAGGAGAAGGATGATCTGGCGGAAATCCTAGCTCCCGTCTTGGTAAGAACCAAAATCTGGTTTGACAGGAGAGTTCGCGAACTTAGAAGGCACTCAGGGGAATCCTCCTCCAAGGATACTACAACACCAAGAAGGGATGCATTGACACCCAGTTCAGAAACACCTGTGCAGACCCCTCCTACCTCGTCAACTCAAGGTCCCACAGTCTCCACTCCTTCTTCATCCACCCAAGTATATCAGAAGAAAGCCAAGGAGGTTAAGAAGGAACCTATTGAAGAAGAGCCTACAGTGAAGCATTCTGAATTGCCCTCAGGTCCAGAGAACATCATTGTTCTCAGTGAAAGTGAAGAGAGTGAAGTGCCAGCTCCCATGAGTGCCCTGAAGCCCCAATAGATAAGGACAAAGAAGTCCAGAGCACTGAACTTCCAAGCACCGTTGATTCCTCCGCACCAGGCATCCCGAGTACCCCACTCATATCTCAATTAGAGGCAACAGCAGTGCAAACCTTGGGTGCCATGAGTTCTCTGTCTCTTGGCCCTCTTGCCCCACCTTCTTCTTCCTCCTCCTCTTTTGCATGGGTGCAACCTCTTGTTGATAGTAGGAAGAGAAAGTCTTCCTCTCGGACCTCAGGTCCCAATTTTGATGTTGTGGTGGCCTTATTAGGTACTACTCCTCCTACTCCCGCTAAGAAAGCTAGGACTACCTCCAGGATAGTATCTGATGCTCAGGGCCAGCAATTCTTGGAGATAGCCAAGCCCAAAGTAGACAAACCAGAGCATGATTTACAAGCATCTGATCTGGAGCTCTCGAGAATTCCCATGGGAGAGTCCACCCCTGAAGGTGAGATCCACAATCTTCAGGAAATAGTCACCAGAGTCATTGGGAGGGTAGAGAAAGGGCAGAAAACCATAGAGCAGTTGGAGGAACAGGCCCAGATTCTTACAAGTTTCATCAAGTCCCTGTTGTCCAAGGATAAAGTTTTGGATCCTACCCCACTGACTACCCTTCCACCACCTGTGATTCTCATCCAAGATGAGGTACAAAGTATCAAAGATATACATAGGTATTCCATATACGGAAGGGATATGGAGGCCATGGTGGATGACATGCTCATTGTGGGATTGAATTTCATTGGTGAAGCCTTCAAACTCAATGAGAAGGTGAATAATCTGCAACAAAAACTCTCCTCCACTATTGGGAACATAGATAAAGAGCTCAAGCTCTGGAGTAGCTGTATAGTAGACCTTCACCTTATGGGGCAAGCTGATGAAAATATCTTAATGGAAAGTAAGGTCTTCGATGATGCCAAAGATAACTTGTCAAAATCATGGGTATACAGTGTAGAATGGAAAATCAAGGTTCTGGAGGAAGCTTTGGGAGAATTAAGAAATAGCTGGCAGAAGGGTGAGGCCTTCAAGACTTTGGTTGTATCTACCTTCAAAGATATACACTACCATCTTCATGATGAGACTTTTGTGTGCCCTTCTCTTTACAAGAAATCAAAGCTCAGTTCAGAGATTTTGTTAAAAATAACTTGTTCAAAGAGGATTCTATCTCCAAAGAAAAGATGAAGGAAATCTGCTCTCTCCAGTCCGCTATCGAAGAAGCAAGCAAGGATTATCATACGCACGTCGAATTCGACAAAGAGATGGAGAAATGTCTCAGATTTTGGACTCATTCCACCACCAACACGTCAGTTCCACATGGCAGAGACATAGCAGAAGCATTGAAAAGATTTAGACAACGGATCCTCAAATCAGTGGGTCCCTCCCAATCCTGAACGCTTGTCTTCTTCTCCTGATTCTTCTCTTTTCCTTTCTTCTCGAATTTATTGTAATTAGTTGGGGTATTGCGATTAGCAGCCCTTTAACTAAAACATTAGTTAAAAGAAGTAGTTACAAGAGTAACTAATTTGTAAACTATATAATGGCCTCTCCTCACCATTTTTGAGAGGGGAACTTTGCTTATCTTTGAAAGTGTAAAGAAATCATAAAGAAATCAATACAGAAGGATTTTCATTCTCTTTTATCTGGTTCTTTTTATTCGCAAGCTATTCATTAAATCTCGTTAGATCATTTATCGCACTATCTTTGAGAAGCTTTGTATTCTTATAGATGTTATTCATAGAACTTTGTGTCTCTTCAAATTTCATCTTATTAATGTGATACAAATGATCTTATTCCAATTCATTGTACCCGTGCATGCATAAGGAATTAATCTGTCATCTATAATTTTGAATGGTGCCTTTCTGCTCATTTCCACATTTTCATTCCTCTGTCCTTTTGTGATTGATGATCTATTTAGGAAACACTTTCATAGTATCCAAGTTCCATAGTGAAACCATGCTTTGTATATGTGTAAATAGGTTCATTTCCAAATAAGGGAACCTCTCCCACTAAAGAGGAGGGACTTCTTGTCCCCTGATTGTTGCTCTTCTTAAAGTTCCTTTTCGATGACCAATAGTTTTTGGCGACTCCGCTAGGAATCGTATTCTAGTTCCATAATCATTTATTGATCATCTTTTGATCTGGCGACTCCACATTTTACTCGAGGGAGAAGGGCCCTTGGTATTGAAGATTCTCAGTTTCAGCTTTTGGAACAGCAGGGTTTTCCTTTCCCTTCAACAAGAAGAAATATAAGAGCTCATTCAACAAGCACTCCTCCTGTCAAAGATAGAATCCCTACGGGTGGTATTCCTTCAGAGCAAATCAGTCCTAATCTCGAGCTCTGATTCTTGCTGGTGTTTCAGTTCCTCTTCAAACCATTTTTCCAAGAATGGCGGTACCATTGCCTTGGGGCCATCGTGTTGGGCCTCTTGCCCTTCCTCAACCTTTGCATGAGTTACCCAGAGGTAACTGGAAGAACTTTCCTAAATTCAAGGGTGATGGCAAGGTACATCCTGATGAACACATCGCGGCCTTCATAGTTACATGTGGAGTTCTGGGAGTTGAACATGAAGACGTCTCCGTAAGGATTTTTGTTGAGACTTTACAAGATAATGCTACCGATTGGTTCTATCACCTTCCAGCCGGAGCTATCACTAGCTAGAACACAATGAGAACTAGGTTTGAAAACCGTTTCAAACCGATGGAAGACGTGCATGCTTTACTAGCCCAAATTTCTCAAATAAAGAAGGAATCACAAGAGCCCATGAGAGAATTTGTGGCTCGATTCAATAGGTTAATTAACAAAATTCCACAGACACTCAACCTGTAGATCAAATCCAAAAGTGCTTCTTCCTAAACGCCCAATTGCCTGAAGTTAGTTATGCATTGAGAAGGGCTAGTCTTGCAACATTGGCCGAGGATCAAACTCTTGTTGTTAGTGTTGAAGATGATTTAATCATGTTAGGAAAGTTGAGGAGAGATTCTTCTAAATCCAATTCTTTTTCTCCCTCCTCTTCCACTTCTGGGCCCAATACTGATCCATTAGTACAAAAACTTACAAATGATCTCATCGCCATTAAGAAACAATTGGCTCAGCATGCCCCCTATGCAGACATTCCAAGGAGGAATTTTCAGCCCAGAAATCATTTTCCTGCTTCTCAAACAAGGCTAGCGCTTGAAGGACCTCCTATTAAAGTCCCTGTCAATGCAACCTGTGAAGTTGAAGAACCAGAGGATGAGGAGGTTAATGAAGATTGTGAAGAATTTGTTGAAGAAGTTGATGATGGAACGAAAGAACTTGAGGGATCTCGAGTTAATTTCTTCACCACTGAAGGCATTGATGAAGGAGATGATTATGATGAAGTAGTAGCAGACATGAATAGTGAATCATACGCTGTCATGACTCGAGAGTAGACAAATCAGAGGGAGAAAGTGATGCAGCCCACCAAAAATCTAAGGAGCAGCCGACAACTATCCCTATAATTGTAAAAAGAGGATCTCCTATCCCCATTTCATCCATGCCAAAGGTGAGTCCTATCAATTCTGCTACTAAAGTTACTTCTTTTTCTCCTAAAACTGATAAGCCTAGATCCCAAGTGATGATAGCCCATTCACTTCTGGGTCTTTCGATATTATTGATCATCTGAAAAAGACTAAGGTTCAAATCTCAGAGGCTGAATATTATCAAACCCATCCCAAGGCTTTTGCTAAAATGATTCACTTTGTCAATTCTCATTCTAAAACTACCTCTAAAGGCCTTTTACCCACTCCATCTTCTGCACCACAGCCCAATCTGGTAGCCGTTGTCACCTCACCCAATGAAAAAATCAAACCATTCTATGTGACACTCCTTATAGCCGGCCATAGGCTCAGTAATTGCGTCATAGACTCAGGAGCATCAGACAATGTAATTCCTACCAAAGTAGCTCATGCCTTAGGCCTAACTCTCACATGCACTTATGGATCTTGTTATTCCATGGAGAGTAAGGAAGTGCCCCTGGTTGGAAGAATTAAGGATGCACAAGTGGCTTTTGCTACTTTGCCTGAGAAGAAAGTTTTGGCTACTATCCTAGTAGCAGACATTCCTCCTTCATATGGGATGCTGCTAAGTAGAAACTTCTATAAGGATGTGGGTGGAGAAATTCAAATGGATTGGTCACATGCCCTCATACCTGTTAATGGGAAAATGAAGAAGTTGTTGCCTAAGAAGTAGTCTGAGTATATTGTACAAAAAATAGATGATCCCAAAGCACAAATACTCTATGAGGATATGGGGCATGGAAACTACATGATTATGTCTCCAGAAGAAATCCAACTCCCCAAAGTGTCACCTAAGGATCCTAATGGTGTTTGGATATTAGAGTTTGATGGAAGTTGTTCTTCAGCTGGTTCTGGAGCTGGTGTCATATTGGTGTCGCCTGAAGGAAGCATTCATCCTTTCTCATTCAAGTTGCAATTTGAAAATACCAATAATATAGCAGAATATGAAGCTCTCATTCTTGGGCTTCATGTGGAAAAAGAACAGGGTGTGAAGAATCTCCTAGCTCGTGGAGATGCGGAACTGATTGTCAAGCAAGTTAGAAACCTCTTCCAGGTAAAGAATAGAAGGTTGAAACATTATAGGAATCAGGTTTGGGACTCTATTGAATTTCTTGACACCTTCTCCATCGAAGCAGTGCCTAGGGAGGAGAATACCAGGGCTGATTCACTAGCAGTCTCGGGGTCATTGCTTATACCTCATCCTAACTTCTCTCAAGATAAGTTTACCATTGAGATGATCCATAGACCCAGTGTACCTGATAATACAAGTAACTAGAAAGTTTTCAATGATGATCAACACTTTCTTTCTTTCTTAGAACTCAAGGATAATTTTGAATAGTTGTACTTTGAAGGAAGTGATAATTTGCCTCGTGAAAGTGTGCCCTTTAACGAAGGAGCCGTCAAAGAAGAAGAGGCAGATCAGGATGGATGTATCAAACTCAAAGGAAACAAGATTCCAAAAGGATTGGTGAGTTTAGAAGAACTGTTTGACAAACATGATAGGTATGTAAATTTTAAAGCTTCTACTGGACCTCAACAATCAGCTAAATATGACAAAATTAATATTGGGAGTTCTACTGACCCTAAACTCGTGAACATTGGAAAATGTTGTACACCAGATGAGAGGAAGAAGGTAATTAATATTTTAAAGAAGTATAAAGATGTCCTTGCTTATTCCTATGAAGATTTAAAAGCCTTTCAACCAAAGGAGATGCAGCATTTTATTCCTCTCAAACCTAGAATTAAACCCTTCAAATAGAAACAGAGGAAATACAATCCTAAGATAGCTGACACCATTTTACAGGAAATACATAAGTTATTAAAGGATAAAATCATTTTTCCTATCCACCATTCAACATGGATTTCCAATATTGGATTAGAAAGAAAAATGGTGAGATCCATATACGTGTCGACTTTAGAAAAAATAAAGGAAAACTATCCTTTACCCATGATGGATCAGGTCTTGCAAGCTTTGGGATCGAAATGTTGTCTATGCTTGATGGCTTCGAGGATATAAAGTAGAAGTTAATACTATCAACACAAAATGGCTTTCACTACCCCTTGGGGTACCTTTTCTTACAAAAGGATGCCTTTTGGGCTCATTAATGTCGGTGCCACTTTTCAAAGGGCTATGGACTTGGCCTTTGGAAGTTTGAAAGGGAAATGTATTGTCGTATACCTTGATGACTTGACTGTATTTTCTAAAACAAGGGCAGATCATTTTCAACATCTAGAAACAGTTCTTTGAAATGTAGAGAACATGGGATCTCTTTAAATCCTAAGAAATCTATTTTTGTGTCACGGAGGGGAAATTATTGGGGCACGTTGTCTCCAAAGATGGTATAAAAATTGATCCTGAGTGAGTTCAAGCTATTCAGCAAATTCCTCTTCCAACTAGCAAGAAAGGAGTGCACTCTTTCTTTGGTAAGATTAACTTTCTGAGGAGATTCATCCCTGATTTTGCAGAGCTAACTTTGAATATCTCTCAAATGATGAAAGGAAAACAGACGTTTGGTTGGTCTCCTGAAGGGAAAAAGGCTTTTGAAGGTATTAAAAAGGCTATTGCTAAGACTCCTGTTTTAGCGTGTCCAAATTTCAACAAAGATTTTATTATCTATTGTTATGCCACAGATAACACCCGGCTCGTTGTTCTGACTCAAAAAGATTCTAATGATCATGAACTCCCAATTGCATTCATGAGCTACATTCTAAAAAATCATGAGCTAAGATACACCATAATGGAGAAACATGCTTTTGCAGTGGTTAAAGCTATCAAGCAGTTTCGTTTTTACATTCTTAATTCTCACTCCACAGTATTTGTACCAGATACAACCATCAAGTCCATTCTCACACAACAGGAGTTCGGATCCAAGAGAGGGAACTGGGTGGCCAAGGTCCAAGAATATGACATTGACATCAGACCAACTAAGCTCATTCGTGGAAAAGGCTTGTGTGAGCTCATTGCTGAGGGAGTTGGACATGGGTTACTGGAGGATGAGGCTGATCTTCCTACCGTTTTGTTTCTTGGCTCAATCGATGAATGGTATGCTGATATCACACATTTTCTCACCTATGGGGAGTGCCCCTCTCATTTGACTACCAAATAAAAGAGAGCTATTAAACTAAGGTCAGCCCAATATGTTTTGTGGGAAAATGCCTTGTTTAAGTGGATTAGATGGGAGATTTTTAAAATGTGTGGACAAGGAACAATTGAAGAAGCTACTTTTTATTTTCATAATCAAGCATGTGGAGGGCACTACTCATCAACTATTACTACTCATAAGATTCTTCATGGAGGATATTACTAGCCTACATTGTTCAGGGATGCATCAAAGTGGGTTGATAAATGTGAAGCATGTCAGACTTTCGTGGGTAGACCCAAGTTGGCCTCTTTGCCCCTTAAACCAGTTGTGATTGAAGATCCTTTTCAAAAATGGGGTTTAGATTTCATTGGGACACTTAATCCATCTTCTAGTGCTGGTCATACCCATGTATTAACCGCCACAGATTATTTCACCAAGTGGGTAGAAGCCATTCCAGTAAAGAGTACTACTTCAGAAGTAGTATGTAGTTTTATCAAAGAAAACATCTTGGTAAGATATGGTGTGCCAAACAAGATTGTGACAGATAATGCTTCAAATTTTTCTTCAATCGAGATGATGGATTTTTTTTATGGATATGGCATCTCCTTGCTCACTCCTCAGATTATTATCCTCAGGGGAATGGACAAGCAGAATCAACAAATAAAAATTTGGTGGCTATAATAAGGAAATTAGTTAATGAGTCCCAACGGAACTGGCACAAGAAACTCTATGATGCTCTTTGGGCAGATAGGATCACACCTAAGAGAGCCATTGGGATGTCTCCTTTTCAGGTAGTATATGGAGTGGAAGCTCAATTGCTAGTAACAGTGGAGCTACCAGCCTTGCATCTAATGAAGGCCATTGAAGACACCAGTTTCAATGATTCTTTGGATAAGAGGATCATGTACCTCTACAAATTGAATGAGGACAGATTGAAAGTTGCTGATAGGATATCTACCCACCAATAGAAAGTAAAGGTCTTATTTGATAAAAAGGCCAGGTTCAGAGATTTCAAAGTTGGAGACATTGTTTTATTGTGGGATAAAAGGCATGAACCTCATGGCAGCCATGGCAAGTTTGATTCCCTTTGGCTCAGACCTTTCAAGATCAGGCACTTTGCTGGTAAGAATTCTTTTTACCTTGATTATATGGATGGTTCTTCTCTCCCACTTCCTTATAGTGGGTAGTACCTGAAATTGTTTAAGTCATAGGTGATTAGGAAGTCCTTTTGTATATTTTGTATAGCGTTTGCTTTTCCCCTTCCTTCTCTTTGTTTTGGTGTGTTGTCTTCTGTATTGATTTGATTTGATGACTCCATGGCCCAATGGATAAGGTACTGGTCTATTTCCCCTAGTTTCTCTGAATTCTTGCCTTGTCTCATTCTTTGAACTTATGCCAAGTCATCCCCAGAAGGAGCCAGCTGTTGTCCACTCAAAATTCCCTGCTTTTGAGAAGTTGAAAATTGAAAATTTTGAAGTTAAATGTCTTTTCTGTTGTCCTGGTAATGTGAAAAGTCAAGAAATTGTAAAAATCTACATTTTTGGGTCATTTTGTGTGATTTTCGGGCCTATCAAACATTTTTGTCCCAAGTGTCCCAACTTCATTCGGCTCTCTGTTCCCCGATCGGCCGCTTTACCTGAAGTCCGTTTCTTTCAGGCCCGTCAGAACTTTTTGTCCCAAGTGTCCCAAGTTCACCTAGACTCATTGTTCCCTTTTCATCTGTTTCGGCTGAATCGCGTACTCCACGTACTTTCATCCCTCATGTCCCAGAAGCATTTGTGCATACTTTTCCCGCATCGCCGTATCGGCCGAATCACGCTTTTGCATCCCGCGTGTCCCAAATGAACCAAAGGCCATTCGAGCTAATTTTTCCCGCTCTTCACAAATATCTTACTTTCCAAGTTGGTAGGTGTGTATTTAATGTGCATTAATTGTCTCTCTCTCTCCCAAATGGCTATATAATGAACTACCCCTTATGCATTTTGCACACTGCTTTCTTGCTATCCTTTGCTCATACCTTTGCGATCAAGATTTCTGCACGCATACTCATTTCCCTATAATTTCATCCCGAGTCCAGATTGCAACCTTGGCTCTTCAAATTATTATCAAAATGGAGATTAAATTCCAAAGCCAGGAGCAAGTCTCACCACTCAAGTCCTGCGCCCGATATCGGGGACAGTGAGGTTCGCCACCTCGACTTTGGAGATTTTTGGGCAAGAATGATAGATGTGAACCCTTCACCTATGGCACAGGTGATTCATGACAGTGGTTTGGCATTCACCGGTGGTTTCCCTATCTTGGTGCAATGCGCAGATACAGTACTCTCCTGCGGTGCTCATTTCAACCCTGACTCGAGTGAGCTGACGAACGTGCATGGGGAACTCATCGCCAAACTTGATGCTGCCGCCATTGGCGCTGCCCTAAGAATTCCAGAGATGGACAATGCTATAGTAATTTCTCAAAACTAGGCACAAGCCCTTTTTGATCAGGACAGTGAGAAATATAAGGCGCGGGTGGCGAAGTCCTGGCTTAAAAACCCTAAAAAGGGGGCATCTCGTCTATCCAAGGTTCTTTTCCATGCAGATTTCAATGAGGAATTGTCGGATTTTATAATCCTACTGGCTCGGGTCATGGGCCTACCCTCTACTAATGAATTTCATTTCTAGATGTGCCCACTCATCAATATGGTGTGTGAAGGGACTCAGAATATCAATTGGGAAAAGATCATTAGTATGAACCTAGAAGAGCAACTATCCAATGTGCAACAAACCTAGAAGTTCTATATGACTTCATATTTTGATGTATACTCCTGGGTAGCATCGAGGAATGGTTTGGCTTCTCATACATTGATGCTCATAAGGGTGACCCCGTATATGCCCTCACGCCCTCGGTTCACCTTGGAAACCAACAATCAAATTTGAAGGGTGAATGATGCTTTCACCATGTACATTGTCAAGAGCTTCTGGAGAGTGACACAGCGAGGAGATTTTCTGATGAAGCTATGAATCTGATATCGCACTACGGTGCCTACTTCATCCAATTTAGAAAATTTTCCTATATAAGGCTTGCAGGCTATGAGAGCACTCCTCTCAAGCTTCCTATGTTCTGTAATGATAAAATGGCCTTGATAGAGGTATGTAGGTAGCTGGACAAGTTGCACAAAACCTGTAGGGATAAGAAAATTATTGGCTTGCACTTCCCCATCACTTTGGGAAACTATACCTGCAAAACAGCCCTAGATGCTCAAAACATAGAAAGAGCCCTGGCTCCCATCACTGTCCATTTCTTCAGGCCAAGAACCTGTTTTGACTTGAAGAAGTTTATTGAGCAGAACATCAAGATCACTTATCATCATAGGGAAGACACAAAAGATTATTGGGCTGACTGTGTTGATGATTTTGAAGCAAGAAGGAGGCATTATGGCATATTTTCTCTTCAACTAATTCAAGAGCTTAACCTGTACCAAGTTCCTGAAGGGCTCCAGGATGATAATTCTGACCTGTACTCATATGAGTATGACAATGTGGTCAAACACACTCCCTTGGAGGATTTGGATTGGTTCAAAAAGGAGAAGGATGATCTGGCGGAAATCCTAGCTCCCGTCTTGGTAAGAACCAAAATCTGGTTTGACAGGAGAGTTTGCGAACTTAGAAGGCACTCAGGGGAATCCTCCTCCAAGGATACTACAACACCAAGAAGGGATGCATTGACACCCAGTTCAAAACACCTGTGTAGACCCCTCCTGCCTCATCAACTCAAGGTCCCACAGTCTCCACTCCTTCTTCATCCACCCAAGTATATCAGAAGAAAGCCAAGGAGGTTAAGAAGGAACCTATTGAAGAAGAGCCTACAGTGAAGCATTCTGAATTTCCCTTAGGTCCAGAGAACATCATTGTTCTTAGTGAAAGTGAAGAGAGTGAAGTGCCGCTCCCATGAGTGCCCCTGAAGCCCCAATAGATAAGGACAAAGAAGTCCAGAGCACTGAACTTCCAAGCACTATTGATTCCTCCGCACCAGGCGTCCCGAGTACCCCACTCATATCTCAATTAGAGGCAACAAGAAGATGAAAACCTTGGGTGCCATGAGTTCTCTATCTCTTGGCCCTCTTGCCCCACCTTCTTCTTCCTCCTCCTCTTTTGCATGGGTGCAGCCTCTTGTTGATAGTAGGAAGAGAAAGTCTTCCTCTCGGACTTCAGGTCCCAATTTTGATGTTGTGGCGGCCTTATTAGGTACTACTCCTCCTACTCCCGCTAAGAAAGCTAGGACTACCTCTAGGATAGTATCTGATGCTCAGGGCCAGCAATTCTTGGAGATAGCCAAGCCCAAAGTAGACAAACCAGAGCATGATTTATAAGCATCTGAACTGGAGCTCTTGAGAATTCCCATGGGAGAGTCCACCCCTGAAGGTGAGATCCACAATCTTAGGAAATAGTCACACAAAGTCATTGGGAGGGTAGATAAAGGGCGAGAAAACATAGAGTAGTTGGAGGAACAAGCCCAGATTCTTACAAGTTTCATCAAGTCCCTGCTATCCAAGGATAAAGTTTTGGATCCTACCCCACTGACTACCCTTCCACCACCTGTGATTCTCAGCCAAGATGAGGTACAGAGTATCAAAGATATACATAGGTATTCCATATATGGAAGGGCTATGGAGGCCATGGTGGATGACATGCTCATTGGGATTGAATTTCATTGGTGAAGCCTTCAAACTCAATGAGAAGGTGAATAATCTGCAACAAAAACTCTCCTCCACTATTGGGAACATAGATAAAGAGCTCAAGCTCTAGAGCAGTTGTATAGTAGACCTTCACCTTATGGGGCAAGCTGATGAAAATATCTTAATGGAAAGTAAGGTCTTCGATGATGCCAAGGATAACTTGTCAAAATCATGGGTATACAGTGTAGAATGGAAAATCAAGGTTCTGGAGGAAGCTTTGGGAGAATTAAGAAATAGCTGGCAGAAGGGTGAGGCCTTCAAGACTTTGGTTGTATCTGCCTTCAAAGATATACACTGCCATCTTCATGATGAGACTTCTGGTGTGCCCTTCTCTTTACAAGAAATCAAAGCTCAGTTCAGAGCTTTTGTTAAAAATAACTTGTTCAAAGAGGATTCTATCTCCAAAGAAAAGATGAAGGAAATATGCTCTCTCCAGTCCACTATCAAAGAAGAAAGCAAGGATTATCATACTCATTTCAAATTCGACAAAGAAATGGAGAAATGTCTCAGATTTTGGACTCAGTCCACCACCAACACATCAGTTCCACGTGGCAGTGACATAGCAGAAGCATTGAAAATATTTACACAACGGATCCTCAAATCAGTGGGTCCTCCCAATCCTGAACACTTGTCTTCTTCTCTTGATTCTTCTCTTTTCTTCCTTTCTTCTTGAATTTAATGTAATTAGTTGGGGTATTGTGATTAGCAACCCTTTAACTAAAACATTAGTTAAAATAAGTAGTTACCAAGAGTAACTAATTTGTAAACTATATAATGGCCTCTCCTCGCCATTTTTGAGAGGGGAACTTGGCTTATCTTTGAAAGTGTAAAGAAATCATAAAGAAATCAATACAGAAGGATTTTCATTTCTTGTCTATCTGGTTCTTTTTATTCGCAAGCTATTCATTAAATCTTGTTAGATCATTTGTCTGCATTATGCTGAGAAGCTTTGTATTCTTATAGATGTTATTCATAGAACTTTGTGTCTCTTCAAATTTCATCTTATTAATGTGATACAAATGATCTTATTCCAATTCACTGTACCCTCGCATGCATAAGGAATTATTCTATCATCTATAATTCTGAATGGTGCCTTTCTACTCGTTTCCGCATTTTCATTCCTCTGTCCTTTTGTGATTGATGATCTATTTAGGAAACACTTTCATAGTATCCAAGTTCCATAGTGAAACCATGCTTTGTATATGTGTAAATAGGTTCATTTCAAATAAGGGAACCTCTCCCACTAAAGAGGAGGGACTTCTTGTCCCCTGACTATTGCTCTTCTTAAAGTTCCTTTTCGATGACCAATAACAAGCCAGCCCCATGCACCGAGTATTCAATCGACTCTACCCATTTAGAGAGACAAGACACGTGGAGGCAACGCACTTGCTTTAAAGCCCGATTCAAAATTTTCCTTTGAAGGAGTGTCGAGTTGACACTTGGCAGCCTCCGCAGGTCTATGGAATTTTCAATGGTCCTCTTACTTCTTGGACTTTGGACTATGTGACGAGCTCACGCTCATTTGGGTCTCGCCTTTGGGACTAACTCTTGGGGATGTGCCAAGCTGACACTTGGTGACCTCCACTTGCACTTTTATACTTAGCCAATTTTGAGGGCCGCCCTATCCACCTTTTGACACTATTTGACCATTTTCTACATGGAGGGCTCATGAAAGTTTGAGTCTCTACCCTGGGATCCCATTTCAGATTTGTGCCGAGCGGACACATGACACCTTCTTTCTTAGTTGAATACATTTCAATGGCCCCACAAAGTTTTGGGTCTCTAGACACATGGAAGCCTGGAACTCATTTGGGCTTCCCTTTCTGGATTCAACTTTGGAGAAGTGTCATGTAGACACGTGGTTATTTCTATGCGGGGTTGTGGCTGATCGATATTTTCCCAGGGGGATGAAATATGTATAACAATTTGGTGACTCACGGGGATATCTACCGCTAAATGAAAAGACCAATTTCCTTGCCATATCTATTGGGCATGGAGTCGAGAACAACGGTATGATACTAATTATGCCTCTAATTCACGAGCCGGCATTGTTTACACTCTCAATTTTCATAAGAAATCTCGAAACGAAGGTTTCGAGAGTAGAAAATTGTTTTGACCTGTGGTTTCATCTATTTCTCTCGAATGGACTACATAAGAAGAAAAAAAAGCACAACTATATATAAAATTTGAAATCATACATGCTCCAAATAGAACATGCAGAGTGTGCAAAGCACTTAGGAGAAAAGCAACCTAAACTTTAGCAAGACCATGGGCACAAGCACATAGAGGAAAATAAATTAAACTAATATGTACAAGGTGATAACCTTCCTTCTAGTAGCAATGTTTAAAATAGATCCCATTTACTGGAATATGCAATTCCTCACCATCCAACGTAGACAATTAGAAAGCATTGCTACTTTTACATCTTGTGACCATGTATGGGCCACTCTAAATGGCATCAAGCTTGGAATGCCTTCCGGCATCAAACCATGTCTCCTTCCTGGAAGGTCTTTATTTTTTTCTTCTTGTCAAAGCATCTCTTGATTGAGGCCTAATCCTTCTCCATGTCTTGGAGTTCATGTTCTTGGTTTCTTCCAATTCTATCAGCTCCACATACCTGGCCTCCATCAGTTCAAATTTAGACATCTCTAGCTATTTCACGAGCTCCAATGTTGGCAACTCAAGTGATATAGGCAACACTGCCTCTTTCCCATAGACAAGTTTAAATGGAGAGCTTCCTGTAGATATCTTACATGTTATCCTATCAGCCCATAAGGCCGATTTGAGCTTTGTGTTCCACGTTCTTTGGTTTTCATCAAGATTTCTTCTGATGATCTTTAGCAGGTTCTTGTTTGTGGACTCAGCTTGGCCATTACCTTGAGGGTAATAGTTTGATGAAGTTCTCAAGTAAGTCCCATTCTTAACAACCCATCATGTGATCTTAGAAACTATGAATGCCAATGCATTGTTTGATATAATGGTGGTTGGACACTCCAAATCTGGTCACTATCCCTTCATAGAAATCTAGTATACTAGACTCATTAGCTTCCTTGAATGCCACTGCCTCAGTCCACTCGGTGAAATATTTTGTTGTTGTTAGAATCCATTTGTGGCCTTGGCTTGAATTTGGATTGATGACTCCAATGAAGTCGAATCCCCATTGCATAAAAGTTTGGTCCACTGAAATTGGGTGCAATGGAAGTGCTACTAGCTTTTCTTTACCTTTGAGGAATGCACAATTCTTGCACCTTTTGATCCATGCATAGAAGTCACTAAAAACTCTGGGAAAACAATAACCCACCTTCATGATCTTGAGTGTTGTCACCCTTAGAGAAAAATGGCCTCCGGATGGTTCAACGTGGAATTCTTGTAACACTCTCTCAACTGACATTTCTCAATGTATCTTTGCATAATGCCATTGATGTCTCTCTGAACAAGACACCATCAATAAGAACATATGGGATGGCCTGTAGTCTGAAATGTCTCCTTTTTGCTTTACTCATCCCATGAGGACACATGCCTATTTGAAGGAAGTGCACCATGTCTTGAGTCCAACAAGGAGTAGGTACATCATCATTTCCTTCCTCTTGATTATCCTGTAGAACAAAAACAACCTCCTTTTCATTGTTTTCTTCATCTTGTTGACCTGAGGCTAGTTGTTCACACAACCCCTTCCCACAGACCAACTTAGTGACCTTGATCTCAATGTCATATTCCATGACACGAGTGATCCACCCTGCATTTTTTTCATTCGGATCATTTTGAGAAGGAATTCTTTAACTCCCGCATGAGAGACCTGTTGTATATATCTCCCCACGGGTAAATATAGACAAACAGAAGAATATGGAAATCAAAGATATTCAAACCCTCGATATTTATTATGTCACCAACAATTAAGGTGCACAGCAGTGTCGACATGAAAAATTCATGCCTAAGGCGCAAGTTGGAGGCACACAACATAGAGTGTCGTGACAAAATTTGTGCCCAAGGCGTAGGTTGGAGGCGCACAACACAGAGTGTCGACATGACAAAATTCGTGCCCAAGGCATAGGTTGGAGGCGCACAACACAGAGTGTCGACATGAAAAAATTCATGCCCATGGCACATGTAAGAGTATGTCGACATAAGGATGGATGCGCCGAGGCACATCTTCAGGAGGCGCAACATTTTGAGCATTGACACCCCGACAGAAAGCAAACCCTGGCACAGATATTTAGATGGCCATAAATTTTCACAGGGAGCTCCGATTTTTGTAAGGTTGGAACTTTTCGGAAAGCTTGAGATGGCCATAATTAGGTGAGAACAAGTTCTTAAAAATGCAAAATACAATTCACCATTTTTTGGGTTTTCTAGGGTTCTCACCTACCACCATAATGAGATGAATTAAATGTAACTTGGAGGTGGTTGGGGTAGATTTGGAATTCCTCTCTCTTTTCTCTCTCATTCTTCCTATAAATTGTAAGGAGGGGATTCTTTCTAAAGGTTGGACATTCTTGTTTTTCCCCTCCCTTCTTCTCTTTGGCAAGTGAATTTGTGGAGCTCAAACCTCCCATCTAAAACTGTAATGCAACTTTGCCTCTTGGCATTTTGTAGTGTATTGTATCAATATTTGGAGAAAATAATGCATGTCTGTGGATGATTCTCAACCCTCTCTGTGTTCATTTGCATCTTTATGATCTTTCAATGCAAATCTGGTTATATGTGCATGATCTTGCATTACATTTTAATGGTTTGTGTTTATTGGCAAGACAAGTTTTTCTTCATTCCTCGGTGCATCACCTTTGTTAGTTTAGGTTTATTTTTATGCATTTTCTTACCCTGTCTCCTTAGAAAGTTAGATTAGGTTTTTGAGTAAAACCTCTACATTTTTATGTGTGCATCGAACAGAGGAATAGGAACCGGTCTTCATTAAGAGAGATTTCCTGATTCACAATGTTCCCACACTTGGAAAGCTCCATGTTATGCAATTACCTTGAGAGTATCAACCCATCGAGTTGCGAGACATTCAGGAAGTCTTTGTGATTTGCCATCAACAAGACCAAAATTGTATTTTATTATTTAAAACCAGATGCTTAAAATTATTTAATCCTCGATTAATGCTAGGACTTTCTTTTTGATGAAGGAGTATCTCACTTCATAGTCTTCCAGACATTGACTAAAGAAAGCAATTGGTTGTTCTATACCTTCTTTGTTCTGTTGAACTAAGATTGCAGAAATTGTATCACCGCCACCAAAGGCATACAAAGTATGAAGTCTTTAGAGAAATATGGATTAATGAGAGTTGGGGATCGTGATATAGCTTCTTTGATGGCCTAAAATTTGCCTTTCGTTAACCTATCCACCGAATGCAAAGCTCTTCTTCAACATCAAAATTATTCACTTAACAAGGGAAACAAAGTTCAAGATACAAACTTGTGGACAAAATTGATTTTCCTAGGAAGATTTGAAGAGCTTTCTTGTGGCTTCACAATGGAAATTCTCTTATTGCTTCAACTCTCTCCGAGTTAATTTACAGTCCTTCCTTTGATACAATATGGCCTAGAAGCCTTCTCTCATGGGCCAAGAATATGCATTTTTAAGGTTCAATGATACCCCAAAACTCCTGCATCTTTGAAACACTTCGTGTTTACCCCAAAAGGTGAAAAAAGGTGGTGGTCTCGCTACATTTTGGAAAACACCGTAATATCATCCAGGTAGATCGGTACTATTTTATTGATCATCCTTTGAATGCCATATCCATTGCCCTTTGAAAAGTGGCTCCAACATTGGACAATCCAAATGGAATTTTTCTGCAGGCATAGGTGCCCCATTTAGTGGTGAAAGTTGTTTTGAAATGATCATCTTATTTCACCGTGATCGGTTATACCCGAGTAGCCATCTAGGAGGGAGAATCTCTCGATCCAGATGCCACTTGTAAGATTTGCTCCATTGAAGGGAGTGGGTAGTGATCTTTGAGGGAAAACTTTTTCGGAGCCTCGAAAATATACACACAACCTAATCTCTCCATTTGTCTTCTCACTAGGACTAGGTTTGTAAACCAACTTGAGTATTTGATTGGAAATATGATACTTGCCTCTATCATCTTGTTCATCTCATTCTTCATTAGAGGCTCAATGTGTGGGTTGACTAGTCTCCACTTTTTCCTAATGAGATAAGTAGTGGATCTAGTTCGATTATGTGTTGTGCTAGCTTTGGATTGAAACCTCTTCAAAGTATTCATAGTTTGAAGAAAATACATTTGAAAATTCTTGGAAAAGTTGTATGAATTCATACCTTTCTTGCTTGGTGGCCACTTTGCCAATTTGAATTGTTTTTCCTTCTCCAACTGGAATTGACTCTGAATCTTCTCCTTTGATATGTATGTTATCCTTCTCTTTTCTAAATTTAACATTAGGATTGAAGATAAACACCAATTTCACTAAGCATTTGAGAAGCTTTTTATATGCAGATATATTATTTGATTCATGTATTGTTGCTCTAATGTAATTGATTTCTAGTTGAGAATTTAGCTTCTTCTTGCATAAAATTAATGATCTGTCGATCATTCTTGAACACCTTCTAGCATGTGTTGTTATCTGGCACTACTGGCCTCACAACTATATGGATATGTGGTTATTATTTGTCTCTTTTGATGTTTTCGACCACATCAAATGTTGCTCCAACTACTACAAGCCTATCAACAACTTCATTTTCCTTCCTGGGTATGGACACAATGTTGAAGGCCTCAAAATCCTCTATGAGATCCCATACCCTACTCTTGTAGTTCTTGAGCATGTCATTCTTAACAGCATTAAGTCCTCTTACTTGATTAGAAACTAGTTCACTATCACCAAACACTTGCAAGTTCTTGATTCCTAGCTTTCTTTCCCAATGAAGACCATGGACCAAAGCCTCATATTCAACAGTGTTATTTGAGCAAGAAAATTGAAATCTAAAGGTTGAATAATATTTCATACCTTTGGGGGACATAATCATAGCTCCTCCTCCAGCTCCTTGTCTACTCCTTGAGCCATCAAAGAACAATTGCCATACCTCATTTTCATCTTTATATTTTGGCTTAATTAGGTCAAGAAGAGGATGATTCTCTTCATGTAGATAGTAGACACCTAGCTCAAATTCTTCCATCTCCTTATAGGGTCAAAAGCATGTCTTTTGTTGGCCCACTCATCGAGAGTCAAGTCTAGGATACATCCCACCTTGGTATCTGCTTCACAAGTGCTTAGGAGGTCTTCTTGATCAAAAGTTGAGTAGTTGGCATTGATTGGGCTAGGCACATAAGATTCAATATGATAATCAGTAATGGGCTCAAATCTGATTGTGGCATTTTCCCCATACCTTGTTCTAAAGAGCATATGTGACCAATCAATAGATAGATAGCCTCCAATTTTTGTAGTGAAGTCCCTGGATAAACAAAAAGCAAAATGTGGTGGAAAATCTATGATTGATACATTCTGCAAAATAGTCACATTGGGGTAGGAATGCAGAGTGAGGCTCAGATCCTTGATGATTCCACCTTTTCACTATTGTCCCATCTAATTACACTACCCCTCTAGAGATGACTTCATATTAGAGACCCAGTTGATCAGCTATTTGCTTGGGCATTACATAACTACTTTACCAGAATCAATCATATAATTGTGCACCAATTTTTCTCTAATAATCAATGAAACATAGAATGGAGGAGGTCTCAGGTTCTTACCTTTTTGTTCTCGATGGTTTTCCCCATGTTGAGCTGTATTGGTAAACACATTCTCTTGTTGGTTACGAGTTTGATTTGAGGTTGACCAATTTTGTATAGCATTCTGCAATAGATCCCTCTTCCTGGAATGGCTAGTGACTCCCATAGTGAAATGTTCACACTTGTCCTCTTCATTTTCTCAATGATATTGAATGAGCTATCCTTTTGCTGCCCCTTCCCAGGAACATTTTTTTCTTGCACATGGGTTGTTACAACCGGTGCTTGAGTGGATTTGGAAGGTGGCTTGGATTGGTTCTACATGTTGGGAGTTATATTTGGAGCACCAAAATCTTGTGGAGTGATGGAAGGTTGAGGGTTACCTTAGTTTAGTGGTTTACCTTCTCCAATATTTCTCTTTTTGGACCGTGTATTGGCAGCTACACTTTGAGAAGGGAACTAATTCATCCCACATAAGTCCTCAGCTTTCCAATTGACAAGCATAGTTTCACTTAGAGGTCCCTCTTACTAAGCTCCTTACTGCTGATCTCTTTCTTGGCTAGGTTCCCGTGACACCATATTGATTTACACCATCAAGGCCTGATTTAGTGTACCATTAAAGCACATTGATTGGTAATGTGGATGATTGCATGGAAAACACCAATCATATTCCTATGCCATAATCTTCGTGTTGGAACCAATGCCCTTGATGTTGAAGTTGTGTTTGGATTGTACAACCTAAAAGGTCTAGTAGCTTGAGGTTTCCCTTGGTGTTGAATCTTATTTATAGCCTAGGCTAGCAATCTATTTTGCTGATATGGGGGTCTAGCCTGATACTGAGCTTGGGGTTGATATGGCCTAGAATTCTAAGCGTGCTATCTTTTGATGGTTACTAGCTCATTTCCGAGGTTTTGTATTTGTTTCATCACTTCCTGGAGTTCTTTTGAAGTGTTATATGATGGAGTCAAGGATTCGGTTGATCTTTGACTCGTAGGAGTAGGTATAGGGGCTAATGTGGGCATTTGGCTAGTACCTGGGTTTCCTAACTCGAGGTACAGAGGCATGGATGGCCTAGGAGAAAATTTTCTATCATAAATCAAATGATTCTCAACCTCTATGGAAAGGCTATAGGCTATAGGTAAGGTTGTTTCCCCATTGACTGAATCATCAAAGAAATATCAGAATTTAAAGCCCTAAAAAAGTATAAGAAGGCACCTTCATTACCGGGAATTGCTGTTGTTAGGATCGTATCCCAGTGTGTTGAAATCTGAGGTTAAAATTTGTCAGCTACTCATTTGGGGCTCTCTTGATTATTTTCAGTTGCTCCAACAAAGATAAGTTATCACCCTTTTCTCCAAATTGGTTCTGAAGAGCTATGCACACCTGGTTCCAATTTTGGATAGAGCCTGCTTCAAGGCTCTTGAACCATTGTGAAGATTTTCCTTTGAGTGAAGAGGTGAGAAAATTGACTGCAATTTCCATCTCATGTCCATCTCATGGATTTTACAAACATTTGTAATATCTTGGACATGATCACCATGAGAAGTCTATTTTTACCTAGTGAAATATGCGATGCTCTTTAATGCTACTATTAGGACAAAATTTTGTGCATTTAGAGAGTGTGTATTGTTATCGGTAAAGTTGACGTAAGGATTTGGATTAGCCATCTTGATCATCCTGAGCACCTCTCTTGATTGAAAGAATGGCCTTGCTAGGAGGAGGTGTTGATAAGGCTCTGTTTGGTGGGGATAGAGACTTTGGGCTCTTCTTCCTCCCCTCCCTCTGTCTAGGGATAAGTATAGATAGAAAAATAATCCCTCCTCTCTAGTTCTTGACTATGTTTGTATCCTTCTCATGAACTTTCTTGGACTACTGAAACTAGTGGATTTGTTTCTTTTGGAGTCACCAGATGTACAATTTTAAAACTTCTTAAAATTTAGAATCATAGCAAGTGCACATCAATCTTATTGTAATAAGATGGAGACTTCTCTGTCCCACCGAGCATGCCAAAATTGTTAGTGTAAAATCACAACACCCCCAAATGAGTTCTATAGATCTTCTTTTCTAAGGTAGAGTCATTTGGTGTGATCCACATAACATTGAACTTTCCCAAGGTGTGGGACCTTGAAAATGGAAAAGCTCTCCAAATTAAAGGTTGGTTCCTATTCCTCTATTTAGGTGCATACATGAGAACTTGCAAAGGATCTATCTCTATACCTAATCTAAAATTTTCCAAGGAGATAGGGATAAAAGGGATATAAGAAATAAGAAATGACTAAACTACAAGGTGATGCACCAAAGGAATGATGAACACTAGTTTTGCTGATAGACACAAACCAACAAAATACATACAATAATAAAGCACAAATAACTAGATTTATAATGAAAGACCATATGCGAGCAAAAGAGACATAAATGATTTAGAATTGATCTCAAATGTGTTTTATTTCTCTCTGATTGATACTGATGCATTACAAAACAACTAGGAGGCAAGAAACATACTACAATTTTAATGGAAGGCCTGAACTCCACGAATTCCTTTACTAGAAGGAAAGGGGAGCCTGTAAAACAAAAGAATGTCTAACCCTTTACAATGAGTCTTGAGCCTATATTTATAGATTTGATACAGACGGGAGAAAAAGAGAGAAGCGGGAAAAAAATAGCTCCAAGCTCAACCACCACTATTTAATGTCTCCCATAAAATTTGTTCCAAATCTATCTTGACTACATCAAATCCTTATTTGGTACCTCAAAGGAGGAAGAAACGGTGGAGTAGATCGAATCCAATCTGGTTGTTGAGGTAAGAAAATCCTGCATTAAAGGCCTGAAGACGTTTTCTCCATTTTCCACCTTATAAGGCCTAAAAATGATTTTTTATCTTTCCATGGCATAGAGGACGTCGAGACACTTCCAACGATGTAAGATTTATAATATTTTGAGCCTTGAGTCAAAAGATACGCCCCTTCAAAGTTTGTATTAGGTCTATACAAATGGGCGGGAAATAATTTGAAAAATGGGTCTCCTTTTTAATATGGGGCACATGGCAGCCAGATTAGGGAAAAATCAGGTTTGTGGGTCTATGATTTATCTTTTTCCCCCTTTTCCGCAAAACGTAAACCGAGAAAACCCCGTGGTCCCAACACTCGGCTTCGACACGTGGCACCCAATAGTTGGGTGGGGAGATGTGTTTCAATTCTTATCTCTAAGCCTTTTGACAAAAGGAAAAAATTCACCTTTTCCTCTTACTCCCAATTTTGACCTTGACTCGGGCTCCAACGTTCAATTTTTCCTTTGGGAGGATTTGTGGCCCATTTTTCAACTTTTACACTTTTGTAATAACAAGGGGCAAAAATCAACTTTCCCCCAATGGCCCACTTTAACACGCTTTAGTTAAGGCTTTCCATGTGGCGTTTCCTCCGCTGCCTACCCAATTTCTATGTTTATTGGCTAAGTCTTTTTCTTGGTGGGGTCATATCTCTTGCCATGGGACACACGACATTTCGGTGCTCATTTGGAAACCCTCTCTTTATTCGGTCCTTGAATTAGGGCCATTTAGACACTTGGAATCCTCCACCGGCATGCCCCTTGCATTGACTATTCAACCAACTCTGCCCATTTTGCGACTTGACAAGTGGATGAACCGCACTCGCTTGAAAGCCCGATTCAAAATTTTCCTTTAAAGGATCGTAAAGTTGACACTTAGCAGTCTGCAGTCTATGGACTTTTCAACAGTTCAGTATTATTTCTTTGACTTTGGGCTATGGCGAGCTCGCACTCATTTGGGTCTCCGCCTTTGGGACTAACTCTTGGAGATGCACCAAGCTGACACTTGGTGACATCCACTTGCACTTTTATACTTAGCCAATTTTGAGGCCCACCCTATCTGCCTTTTGAACCTATTTGACCATTTGTTATGTGGAGGGCTAGCGCAAGTTCAAGTCTCCACCGGGCTTCCATTTCAGATTTACGCTTGAGCCAACACTTGGCACCTTCTTTCCTAGTTGAAGAATTTTTGACGGCCCCGCAACTTTTTGGGATGCTGGGCGACTTGGAAGCCTGGTGCTCATTTGAACTTCCCTTTCTAGATTCAACTTTAGAGAAGTGTTGTGTAGACATGTTGTTCTTTCTATGTGAGGTCATGGCTAATCTCGATATTTTGCCCAAGGGTGAAATATGGATAAGAGGAGGTATTGTTACTTGTTCGAGAAAATTCTATAACATTAAACATTCCATGGGAGATTACGATAAATAGCCCCATGTATGCCATTTTTATGGGAGGAGTAGAAATCGTGTTAGGAGTTCATTGGCTTACCACTTTGTGAACCATTGAGATGAAATTCCAATATTTTTTAATGTGATTTTAGTTTGGAGGAAGGACTTTTGAGCTAAGAGGATTAAGAGAAAAGTCTCCACGGATAGTGAGCTCTCATCGATGCACAAAATTCTAAAAACGAATGTAGAGGGATTTATAAAACAACTATTTTCAAGTGATGTGCATACATCTAAGGACATTATACCATCATATATGCAAGCAATGTTAGATGCACACTTTGTTGTGTTTGAAAATATTCTAAAGGACTTACCTTTAAAGTGATATCATGATCATGTTATTCAGATTAGTACTAGGAGCCACCCAACTAACATCGGACCTTATAAGTACCCATATGTGCAAAAGAGTGAGATTGATAAGATTATAAAGATATGTTGGAAGCAAGAATCATCTGTCATAGTCGGAGTGATTATTTATCTCTAGTAGTAATGGTTTGTAATAAATATGACATGTGGTGCATGTGTCCGATTATATGGAACTTAATAAGTATATAGTCAAAGGTAAGTTTATTATTCCTGTAATTGATGATTTGATTGATGAGTTACATCGTGGTGTCTAATTTAAAAGCTTTACCTTCATTCACGATACCACCAAATCAGAATCACATATGAGGATGTTTGTTAAACTTCCTTTCAAACACATGAAGGCCATTATGAATTCTTGGTAATGCCTTTTGGACTAAAAAATGCACCTTCTACATTTTAAATTTTGATGAATTCTAATTTTTAGACATTCCTAAGGAATTTTTTTAGTGTTCTTTGATGATATATTAATTTATAGAAAAACAAGGGAGGAACATTTTCATCATGTAAATATGGTTTGGAAACCCTTGTGAAACATCAACTTTATGCAAATCCCTCTAAGTGTTCTTTTAGAGTCAAGGAAGTTGAATATTTGGGTCACATTGTCTCTCATGAAGGTGTTAAAGTGGATCCTAATAATATCAAAGCCATGATGGAGTGGAAGGTTCCAAAAACCCTAAAGAATCTCCTATGATTATTTGGGCTTAAAAGCTATTATCGTAGATTGGTAAGGCATTATGGAAGTATAACAACACCTCTCACAACTTTCTTAAAGAAGGAATCTTTCCATTAGAATGATGATGCTACTAAATAATTTGAGCACTTAAAGGAGGCCATGTGCACCACTTTGTAGTCTTGTCTACTATTTTTTTTTAAAAACATTCATTGTTGAAAGTGATGCTTCAGGGTCGAGTATAGGGAAATTCTCATACAAGAAGGTCATCATATTTCCTTTTGATCCATCATTTCAAAGGTAATAATTTTTCAAAGCAAGCTAATGAAAAGGAACTCCTAGCCATACTTTATGCAAGTAAGTCAATTGAGATCATATCTCATAGGAAGACACTTTAAAGTGAAGAAAAATCATGATAGTCTAAAATACTTTTGGATCAAAATTTATCTATTAAAGAACAACAAAAATCGGTCTCAAATATGTTGGGATATTATTTTCATATTATCTATAAGAAAGGGAATGAGAATGTATTCATGGATGCTTTGCCTAGGAAAGATGAATAAACTTGATCATTTTTTTGTGCCATATCCATCTTATAGGAAGATTGGAGAGAGGAGGCAAGGTCCAAATGGATAAATGACCCAACGAAAATAAACTTCATTCATAATCTCAAGAATGATCAAGTATGTCTGAAAAATTTGTATCAAAATGTGATGCTTTATGGTTTAAAGATAGATTATACCTACGTAAGAAATCCACTCTTAAAAATAGGGTTATATCTTAGCTTCACTCTTCTCCAAGAGGGGGCACTCTACATTCTTGAAGACTTATGATCAAATCAAGTAAGATTTATTCTTGGAACGGCTTAAAGGGGATGTCCACAAATTTGTGGCATAATACATTGTTTGTTAACAAAATAAGGGTGGAGCAGTTCGGTCCCCAAGTCTTCTACAAACACTATTATTTGTAGCGGCGATGGAAAGAGGTTTCCATGGACTTTATCACAGGATTTCCTAAATCTGAAGGAAATAATTTCATCATGGTGTTGGTGGATAGAATCAAAAAATATGCTCATTTTTTTTCCTTATCACACCCATTTACTGCAAGCACAATTATAACAACCTTCATGGACACATTTCGGAAGCTATATGAAACATGAAGATTATAGTAAGTGATCGAGACCCTATACGTACTAGAAATTTTTTGGACCGAGTTATTCTCATGTGTGGGTTCTTAGTTAGTGTGTAGACATTCTTATCATCCCTAGTCGATGGGAAAACATAAGTTTTAAATAAATGTTTGGAGGGATATCCTTGTTGCTTCACCTCACATAAAGAAGAGAGATGGGCCCAGTAGGTGAAATTCGCAGAATGGTGGTGTAACACTTCCTTCCATACTTTATCCAAAATGTCTCCTTTTTGGGAACTCTATGGGTACCATCTACCATCCATCACATCATCATTGAGAGGAAAACCATGGGTTAGAGTAGTAGAAGAACACATTAAAATCCACAAGAGGTCCTCTCTAATCTCAAGGAGAAATTAGCCATGGAACAAAACCTCATGAAGCAACATGCTCATAAACATCGCATAGAAAGACCTTTTGAAGTTGGTGACTAGGTTTTTGTGTGTTTACAACTATATAATCAAATATCTTTCAAAAAACTAAAGGATAACAAAATTGACATATTATGGCCCCTATCAAGTATTACGAGAAGATTGTTACTATAGCATACAATTTAGAACTTTCATAGACAACGAGAATACATCCAATATTTCATGCTTTTTTCATGAATAAAGTAATTGGATAGAGAGTGTTAGCACAATTAGTGTTACTTGAGCTCGATGAGGACACTACTACAAGGGGGCTCATTTGAGACATTAATAGAGACAAAATTTGACTAAATTGTCTCAAATAGAGACAATAAAAAAGTTTGTATATCGTCTCTATTATTGTCTCAAAGCGGGTGTCTCTAATATTGTCTCTAATTATTGTCTCTCAAGAGACAATAATGATTGATACATATTTTGTCTCTTGAGAGACTATAATTTTTGTCTCTCTAGAGACAATATCATTTTCGTCTCTCTAGAGACAATACCGAATACTAACATTTTGTCTCTATGGAGACAATACTAATTTCAATTTTTATTGTCTCTCTATAGATGATACGAATTTAAAGAATGAAAAATATGAATTTTAAAACTACACAATAACCAAATATCATATAGTGCAATCAACGAAGTTACATATCATCTATGATGTCGAGTGGTCTGGTAATTAATATTATAAATTAACAACAATTTGATTTAAATATTGTGCCCAATAAATGGGTCCACAAATATTTTATTAATATCAAATAAGATAAGATACAAAAGGGTGTCTGAATTCCGTTAACCCTTGAAATACAATGATAAAATACAAAAGGGTGTCTGAATTCCGTTAACCCTTGATATACAATATTAACACCTTCTCTCCACCACCAACTTCAAGTGATCCATATGATTCCCTAGTGCTACTTTGAGGTTATTTTTCTTAACTTCAATTTTGAGCAACTTCCTTTTTGAGCAATTGCCTCTCCATCGGCAGCAGTCATCTTCATGTTCTTCACTTTGATTGTCTCAACTTTGATGCAATTCTCTACTATCGTTAGTAGTGAAGGTGCATTGGATTCTAAGAAATTATGATCACATATTTTACTCCAATTCTGCCAAAAGTATTCACAAATTACATTTAAATTAGGACAATAATTAGTTTTCACTAAATCCCTTGATCTTTACATTTTGTTCTAAAAAATTAGTTATCACTAACTCATTATTGCAATCCATTTTCATAACTTATATCAAGGACTAACCTCAGACATTATAATCCCTAGAATTCCACACATGCCTAGTGAAAATGTTCGATATAAGCCTATATAGAAAAAAAAAAAAGAAGCCATTATTCATCTATTTTTTCTTTAGTGGATATTCTACACTACATGCATGAAAATTGAGTAAAAATTACAAACATTATATACAAACAATGCCCAATGAAACCATTGAGGCACAACACTCACCAATAGACCAATTAAAGCTACCTTGCTTCAAAGCAATTTCAAAGCAGATTGATGAGAATGCCCCTGTATAACAGAAAATGAGTCAAGATAATCCACAATAAACATGAATAATTGTGATCTTGCTGAAATCAATCTATTCTAACATGAATATTCTAACAGAAAATGAGTCAAGATAATCCACAATAACATGAATAATTGTGATCTCAGTCCCAGTTCTCGAGGAAATCTCTCTCCACTCCCTCTGTAGAAGAGGAAAATTTAATATCTAGATCCCCGAAGAATGAATTTCCAGACAACTTTAGCCTCCTCAATGCTGTGTGGTTACCCAATGTTGCAGGAATGCTATGTGGTTACCAAGCTTTTTCAAATTTCCAAGTTCAGCTAGTGTTAAATAAGTGTAGTAGATTAAGAATCAATAGTCAAAAAGATGGTTGTTGGAAATAGTGATAGCAGTTGAACCCACAGTCACATCTATAAGACCATCCCCACATCTGTAAAGAACGTTATGATCAATGTGTAAATGTCAATGTGTGTTTTCGCAGGGCACATTATATTCCACATCTAAATATGCTGGTTATAACAACGTAGATGATTATGAGTGGTTGAAATCAAGATTTAGTTCAACAAAATCGCATAGAAACAAATCTTTAAATGTTAACAACTCAAACTACCAGAAATTTTGAGCTATATGGTGGTTAATCCTAATCATGAACTCAGGTGGTTCATACTAGCTTTTCACATATCAGTGCAACAGATAAAAGATGAAATCAGTTCTTTTCTATAAGGAATATACTTTATCATCAAATACAGACATAAATATAAACAAGTTACATCATAAATATCAAACAACAAAGCTTGTAGTTTTGCTCAAAGTAAAAGTATATTAAGACCATGAAGCCCATATGAAATATTTGCAACTATGAAAGTTGATGTTCTTTTGCATAAAGCCCAAGGACCATTTTAAAAGTAAAAAATCACAAGGTAAATCCTATTATTCATCTGCAATATCAAAAAATAGCTGGAGGAGAGAAAAACCCACAACTCTGCAACCTGTAAGATGTTTCGAGGTATAAATCAAGAACAGCTACAAACCTGGCTGTGCACCAAGCTCAATCACATGTAGCTTTGAAGTAATCTGCCCTCCGGTAATTGTTTTTGAAGCAAAGGAAATAAGAATCGAAGGATTTTCATTGCCTGCAACCTGCATAAACACAAAATCAATGCTAGAAAATACTTCACAGAGTGCTTCATATATTAAACACAACATGGCAATTGAAATCTGACATGAAAGAGGTAATTACCATGATTCAGGCATGGTCATCATAGATAAATTTAAACAATTGTTTATAAGTGGGAGAGAATTTTACCTTAAATGATGCAAAAGCAGCAAGCATGAGCTTATAGAGCCTGACTGCGCTGCTGATCTACAGAAAACAACTGCATGTTCCCTTTAACAAGATGTATTCACAGATTTATAAGTCTTCCATTTTTATTAAGATAAAACAATTTGATTCATATCAAATTGTCTTGAATCAGGAAATCAGATCAAATTGTTACACCATTACTAAACTAAGGAAAGTAATGATTAAAGAACTTTCATCGAAGCCTGAAATTGGATTCTCAAATGCTGTTACCAAGGAGTCCAACCAAATGTTGCAGAATGTCTTCAAAGTGTTAAATCACTGAGCAGGATCCAAAATATTCCCTCAAATTAACGAGCTGTGGGTAAGTAGTTGTTCCTGTAATCCTTTCGACAAGACATTATAGAACAGATTCCCAACAAAATCATTCCATCCTCCAAATTTTCAATGAAGTGATTACACAGGGATGTTTCAAAAGCCTCCATAAAAGATATAAGATGTTAAATGTGGAAGACATGGGATACATTAAATCCATTGGCCAAAACACCCATTCATTCGTATAAGCCTAATCATACTGTAATGCATACTGGTAACTGCAATGCAATGTACTGTGACTGAGACCAACACGTGTATATTACTTCAGGCTGTGATCAAAATCGGATACAAATCATAAGTGCCTCTCTTCCATTCTAGATGAGCCTATGTTCAAGAAAAAAGAGGCAATCAGCTGAACTGCTACATCCATCCTAGCACCTTTCATTGATATTTTCTTTTGTCTGAGTTTTCAATTTGGTACTCTTAAACAGAATGACAACTCTGTTTCTGTTCGCATTGGCACTATCAATCACAACAGCGGTCTAGACCATCAAGTGAAAACTATCAGTTTAGGGTCATCATTTTACCAGGCCACCAGCTATTTCCTCAAACGAGCCATTATCTGCAAGTATTATCTCCATGAACATACTACAGGTTTGCAGTGTATATATCATTCTCCACAAGTATTATCTCCATGAACATACTACAGGTTTCCAGTGTATATATCAAAACTTTTAAAATTTGAAAGAAGTACATACTCCTCAACATATTACTGGTAGTATGTACAATCACCAAAATATAAAAGAGGTTACATATAATTTTATGTTCAAGAAAATGGTTAAGTGTTTACGCAATATCATAGCTTAAAAAAGTCAGCACATTGAATAGAAGAGAAACCCACCTCTGCCACATCCCCTCCACTGCTAGGAGTAACAGGCTGCCTTTGACATCTGCCTATTGAAGAAGTGCTGGGATCGTTTCAATATTTGACATATGAAGGCCTGTGAAAAGTTAAGGAATCTCTAACCAGATGTTCAGCCAATATTTAAAAATATAGAAATATGTTAGCACAAATTCTGCTCAAATTTGAGAACTATCCCCATGTGAACATCTATAGCTATGTATGGTAATGGAATAGGCAAGAAAACTAGTGCAAATCAGCTTGCTTCCAAAATCCTAAGCCCCCAAGCCCATACAAAGATAATCCCCAACACAAAAAACTGCCAAAAACAGAAATTCAAAAACAACACATTAATTGTTTTTATTTGAAAACATAGTTGAATAAAACACAGAATATGCATTCTTTGCTCAGAATAAGTTTTGTTCACTGAACTATGTCTTAAATTTTTTGTCTGTGCATCCATGGATGGTGCATAATGATCAACTATTGCACCATGAAATTTTATAAATGGCATCAACATTGCTGCTCTTCTTGGATCGTCTGGATGAACATAAGCATTCTCACAAGAATTGCCAGACACACCAGTTCCATATTCTATTTATGGCACTCTGAGCACCAAAATGCTTTGAGATTGACAGATGCTTTCAAATCCATATTCTGTACTGGATGTCTTTGTTCCCTCCTCATATGCAATAACAAGATTATTAATTTTAACACGGAGACCTAACAAAAACTTTCCACCTTCTTTACAATCATCTGAACTCCATCATGAACACCTGGATAACTGAGGGTTACCTTTTCATGGATTCTAGATCCTTTTACATGCTCTAGAGTATTCCGTGAAGATGATGCACTTTGAAATTTACTTCTGAAGTAGAACATTCTTTGGTACATTCAGAGGTCTTGACCTCAGTTTGTGGAACAAAAACAAGCTCAAGCTCCTCTAGTTCAACCTCACACTTGTCTAATGGTACTTTCCAATGGTATTTTGATTGATATGCTGTCAACAAATCCTTCTTTGATACTGACTGCAACTGCACCCAACTGACCAATATCGACTATCTTCAAAGACTACACAAGATTCACATTTGTTAAATTAAAAAAATCATATAGAAGCATAAATAGAAACAGAGCAAATGTTGATTAGTCTAAGTCAGCAACAATTTGACATCAGAAACTCGATACCTAAACTTTTCTCAGTACCAGACATACCTGAAAACGGTATTTTAACACAAGATACATATAAGCCGCCACATTTGAAACTCAATTATTACCACACATAACTAAAAATCCGTATTTTAGCACAAGATATCTACGAGTCACCTGATAAAATGGCCACTGGTCAAGGTTTTCCACAAACCATGCATTTATAACAATAGTGCAAAATAGGGGAAAGCAATGTCATGAAACAACGTGGATGCATATTCAACTTACTAGAAGTCATAAGAGAAACCATTCTGTACATATGCCACAATCATAGGAGACATCACTATGAGGCATTGCTCTACAGAGTTTCAGTGCCTTATCAATAAGCCCATTCTGCGCATACCCTACAACCATAGCATTCAGTGAGACCAGGTCTGGTTGATGAAATTTCTCAAAACAAGTTTATTCCTTTTCATCTTTCCCACATTTCAGATAGAGTTCATACAAATGTATCCTCCCATGCTGGCATGAGAATCAGCAGCAAAAATGATTCCCTCTTTGAATATAAATGCCAGAGTTGTTGTCCCTTTTGCTGGTTTTACCATTTGTACCGCTGCCTTTTGGAAGCCATCAAACTGCAGACACAAATTAATTAGTCTGCAACCAATCTCATAGAGATGATTTTGACAATTTTCATCTATTCACTTACATAACTGCAAGTTACTACCTAACAGCTGAGGCATTCTTGTTTAATTCAATAGTTCATTTTACAAATCCTGCCATATTGTAACCATTCAATGCACCCTTCAACATCCATAAAAGTTACCAGCAACGGATGCAAGAAACTCATTCCCAATTTGTTTAATATGACAAAACTCAGATGCTCACACACAATAAAGTTAAAAGTCAAAAACCCATTCTACTTTATTTGGAAATATACTTTTGGAACTTATAAAACATCATTGAAGTGATTAGCTACCATTCACTTGAAATATACTGTATATATTTAATAGAGGCAAGTAGTATACATCAGCATCATTTGGTAACTTGAAAGACTGTGTCTGAGAGATTATGTTAGAAATGTTATCATTTGGGAGCTGATGTAGAGTCACAGGTTCAAGACCACTGAAGTCGAGCTTCATCTTGCAACCTAGAAGCCATATGAGCATAAACATGATTCAGTAAAAGATAAATGAAAAGAAATATCATAGACGTGAGAAGAAACATTTATGTACTTCAATACATCATACCTTGAAAATTTGTATCACCACATCAAAATAGTTGGAAAAACAGAGACATTCACATTATGTCATCATCCTCCCTATCACATTAACAAAATATCACTCTACTGCTTGTTTCTACAAGAGAACTAAAACCTCAATCAACAACTTCTCTAGTGATTTATTAATTGTGCATCCCTGATTACGAGCATGGGAATAAGCATGTATGGAATCATTTGTCCAAGTAATATGAAGCAACTCGCAGTCAAAATCTAAATGAAGAAATAAAGATGATGCCGAATTTAACTTGCCAAGTAAACATGCCTTGTACAAAAAGATGATTAGTAAAGGAGAGTAATTATAGACAAAAAAATGCAGGGCTGTGATCTAGTGTTAAGTTGGGTGCTTACCACCACAATGACCGAGATTTAAGTCCGCATGCATGCTCCTGTAATTATAAGGTGATATTGGTTATATTGGGAATGTAGTAGTGTGTCAGTGGAGTTAAGTAACCTCTTCCGATTCAGAAAGGGATTGCCAAAAAAAATTCTAGAAACAAAAAAAGATTTGATGTTTAATGTTCAAATGTTGTCTGCATTCAATACAATACAATAAAAGTATTCTTGAAGATGTGAAGTAGTTGAGAGACAGGTCACATCTCCTCTTGAGCTTAGCCTCATATTCCAGATGTCTCATATAACTGTGAAAAGTTCAAAGCAATGCATCTATTTGTGCAAACAATGATGCTCAAAAATATTTGAGTTTCTGATAAACAGATGGTGAGAGCAATATTTTGATTGAGTTGTGAATTTCACTCTCAATGTCTTGTCAATTTGCTTTTCCTAGGCTGCTACTTTGTGTTCTATTCCATGATGGATCGGCAAAAACAAAATTTAGAAAATATTCATCAGTTTACAAAGTTAGGTTAGCTCAACTTATACATACCAAAAGCATTAAGTTTATGGGTTATCCTTAGAAATTGAATTTTGTGAGTCCATAATTTGAAAGCTCTATTACTAACAATTCATAATTCACTACCCAGACAACTTTATTAGATAATGTTTGGATTTCAAAAAAATGAACTAACAAAAACAATGCAATCAATCAGATTTTGATATTACAATTTTATAGAGCAAGCCCAAATGTAGTATCATAATGGCCAAGTGAAATTAATCATCCTACTACGAATATCTTGAATCAACATCCACGAGGACAGTCACCATGAATAGATACCTAAGTTATCATGAAAGGATTGCCAAGTTCAAAACAAAGTAGTCACAGCTACTGATACGCATAATAGCTCAAACATCAACGCAATAGCAGGTATTAATCAAATACAGTGATGTCCAATGAATGTTCGAGCTCTCAATCATCGATCTTAATGACACAAAGTGGTGCATACTCATCTCAGCTTTAGGAACTAAGCACTAATTGATCACCCAAATAGGAAACTGCTAAGAAATGCAAAGATGTTCTCGTAAATATCAATGTAGAGAAGAGGTTTTCAAGGAAAAACAATTGAGCCTGTACTTTGTGAATGTTGATAGTGATTGCACCATTCATGTAAAGCTAAAGCTCAATTAATCATAAATTACCAAAGGAAGTAAAAATAAAGAACAATGACAAGAATTTGGCAGGAGAAATACTTTGTATATAACCCTGGTAGGTTAAGGATTTAATCTATTATATTTTGCATGTGTATGAAAACCTGAAAAGGAAGAGGGATTTTTAAGTTCGAAACAAAGTAGCCACAGTTATAGATAGGTACAAAAGTTCAAACATCAGGTCAATAGCAGGTGTTGATCAAATACGGTGATGTCCAAAGAATGTTCAAACTCTCAATCTTGGATATTAATGAGAAAAGTAGTGCATACTCAGCTCAGCTTTGGGAACTAAGCACTGGTTGATCACCCAAATAGGCAATCGCTAAGAAATGCAAAGATGTTCTGATAAGTACGAATATAGAGAAAATGGTTTTCAAGGAAAAACAGTTAAACCCGTAATTTGTTAATGTTGATAGTATTTGATTAAATGCCGACAACTATTTGTCTAAATTCCAGAACGAAATATGTGTGCAGAGGATATGGTTATTGCAGAATATGCACGAGAACTCTTTTTTCTCATGCATTTCCTCAAAGCAATCCAGGCCCTGAGCCCACACTCCTTCCATGCATTTTGTCAAACAGTTTAAATCCAAACTTCTTCCAATACTTTCATCAAACATCTCGCATGCATTGTTTTGTTCACAATTTTTATGAAGCATTTAGTGAAATAGTTTACACCCAAACTTATTCTAAGCATTATGTCAAACATTTCACATGTGGTGTTTTCATTGATGCATTTACTCAGACAAATTGCACACCCAAAAAAATATTCCCACAAGTAAAATCTCTTTGAAACCTAAAATCTTGATAAAAACAATCTTGTGTCATGTCCTGAAGATCCCTATTCAACACAGGCATGGAATACACTTGCAAACCACATACATGTGCAAAATGAACCCCAATTTCATTTATTAAATCAGAATCCACAAATAAAAACATCCACGCAAATGCTAAAGAACTGTCAATGCCTAAAAAAAGAACAAGAAAGTAGTAAAACAATGAAGGGTAAGTAGGGGATTCACGAACCCCAACAACAAGAGAGCGGTCCACCTCAAAAGCACAAATCCACAGCAAATCGGGGAAAGACATATATATGTACATATGAGGATACCCATACGTAATGAGAAAAATCCAGAGCTAAAATTGAAACAACTTACCAGCAGGAGGAAGTGGCCGAGTCCAAATAGGCCGAGTTGAACTTTACAAAGCCAAACTGAATCGGAGTGTAGCGATTTGGGAAAATAAGTGCCGAGCTAGTTACAAACCCCAACACTCTGCACTCATAAGTGATCTACCACGACATTGATGAGCCATGGAAAAGAAAGTACGAGCTAGCAATGCTGAGCTCCAATAGAGAAAACCTAGAGCTAGTTGTTTTTCACAGCCAATGGAGAGTGAGCTTGACCCAGAAAATCTATAAAAGAGTCTCATCTAATGCACACTGAAACAGAGCAAGAGCATGGAAGATATACGCCCAAATGGAAACCAATACAATAAATCCATGGTGAACAAACCAAACCAAATGCCCAGGCAGCCAGAGGAAAATGAAAATAAGATCCGAACCCTCACAGTAACTTGACGAAGAAATTAGAATACAGATCTTGAAGATATGGAAATGGTGGCTAGATACATAGCTCCAAAAGTGATGAATACAGGTAGATATATTAGGGTGTTTGTCATGATTGGGAGGAGAACAAGATCCACAGCCCGCAGAAGGATCTCCTAGGATTGAAAAGGCTCTGGCGGCCAGAATTGGAAACCTATTTCTGAGCAGAAGGCTGGACCGTATTGCATGGTTCAGGATGAAGAGGGGACTCTGCTACACTCAACGAAGCCAAATCGGTAACCCGCCTTGCTACATATGAAACAATATCTGCACCTCTAAAGGATCCCCTACCCAACTATCACGCTGAAGCCAGGAGATCTACCTAGTCTTGGCCGAATAGAACCGCTTGGACTGATCAAAAACTGGTGCAAATTTCCCCATTTGGGTTCCCGCAATTTTCCCCAATGTAGTAAATTAAAATTTACTTTATTATTCAAAGTTTAAAATAAAAATAAGTTAGAGACAAAAATAAACTTTTAGAGACAAAAGTAAACTTTTGTCTCTAATTTCATAACTTCTTATCATTATGCATCTCTTTCATATATGTTATATTATCATGGGTGGGTCATCCTGGGGATGGCCATAGCATAGAAATAGTATAAAAAAGGGGTTAGTAGGTAGTAGTCAATCATCATTAGTGTATTTAAGTCTTATTGTTTGATTTGGAGGTTGTCGCCTCAAAGTGGCTAAGCTATTCTACTTCCATATTGAAATCAATTTATCTTCAATATTTTGTTCTTTAGTGTTCTATATTTGCTAATAATCATAATTATTAAAGTTATTCCATTACATCCAACTACCCCTGAGGGCACTAACCAAAATCAAAATTTCACCTAATCCTTAGTTAAAAACTCGTCCGCATCACAATCTGGCTCTATAGATGCATTCTAAACAGCTTCCGCGACCTCCTCCTTATTATCCAAGTCTTCAGAATGATCCTCTGAATCATCATAGGCATTAGTACTAGCCCCAGATCCCGCATCACTATTAATTTTGAGTCAGAATTATGCACTTCTATAGGGTCAATATGCCCTCCTCTTTAATCCGTGCCAGCTAGTGTAGGAAAAATACGTCCTCAGTAGTTGTTTGTCTAGAATAGGTCTCGGTGATGACCGTATGCCCATGCCTGGTAGGAGAAACCAAATTCATATCTTTACTTGATAAATCAAGGTCCCCCATTATCGATTCCTCCAGTCCTAAATCATCTTTTCTATTCTTTACCTTCCATTTTGGGAAGTAGGCTTTACATGTAGCCATACCATTCCCAGACATATAAAATTTTAAACAAAATATAGGGGATGTCTCAAAGATGATCTTCTGGTCTTTGTTTCTAGCTAAGGTGATTAGGAAAATAGATTGAGGGAGGGGTATGTCTTGACTCACAGTCACGTGAAATCTGGCACAAACCATTCTGGTTCTAGCAAGAGTGTTAGGGTCAAAAGTAAGGAGGTGACCACAAGAATTTTGTATACCCAAAAGGAACTCTACATTCCAAAATTCTATGGGGAGGGTAGGAAGAAACACACAAATAGTCCAGAAAGGGACAAGAGAATCCACAGAGACCCTGGCTTCTACCTGAAAAGGTTAATGATTGTTTTGCCAAAAACCAGGCCCACTTGTAATACATCTAAACGATCAGATTCTAAACTAAAAATGAAATGTTTCATTAGAACCCTTGATACTTCATTTTCTTCTACTCCATTCCCTGACCTGATCTATTTTCACTCTGAAACAAAAAAAAACCAATAAGACTTACCCCATACCTTTTGGAGGCACTGGACAACACCTGATTAAGCACAAACAGAGAAAGGGTTCCATTTTCCCAAGAAGGGGAAAGAGAAAGAAGTCGAGGCAACCTTTACTTGACTTCCGTTCACTATCCCAGCCCAAGACCGAGACTTGTAGCTCTCGTGCTCCAAGTTCCTATCAAGACCCCCATTCGCAAGACCAAATTCCTCCTCCCGCCCATCTGTTTTGAATTTCAGAACCCGCTCAAACGATTTCTCATTTTTCGGTTTATTGTTTTATTTTACTTTACCAAAAAACTTCCATATTATGCTTCATATATATAATATTTCACATTTTCATTAAAAATGCATTTTCATATCGAATTCAAATTATAATAACCAAAAAAATTGCAAAATGGTTTACTTCTTTATCATGCCAAAATTACACTATTAATTTGGTGTACTATTATTATGAAATAATATATACACATATCTTTTTACTTAATTCATGTTAGTTGATAATCGAATGATTGTTTTGGTTCAAATGTTTATTATAATATTTCATTTAAATGAATTTATCGAAAATTTAAATAGATGAACTTGTTTATCGAAAAATTAAGGTTCTCAAGTGAATTCTATGAGTATCTTGTTAAAAAATATATAATTTTAATGAATAACTAGTCTACATATAATTATATACAATATCATACATAATGGGATAATAGAGATGGATGAAGTGTTCAAAATTTGTGTATTATGTGTTAAAAATATATTCTTATTCACATATTTATGTTTTTACTCGTTGGATTAAAAGTTATCTTTCTTTACTCTTTGGACTACTTTCAAATCTTTATAAGGATGTATAGGCATTTAAAAGAATTTTTTTCTTAGGAAATAATTAATTTTAAGTATAACCTTCATCAAATTTCACTCCTATTAGATAAACAATCTTTATAGTGACACCTTCTAATGCACCCTTAGCTCACAATCCTCTCATTTGTCACCCTAAAGATATTTTAGGAACACCAACTCAGACAAACATAAAATTTATCATCATAAACACCTTATGATATTTTTCATCCTTGCCAATAAATTCATGTCAATGAACCATCATGAAAAGAAAAGATAACTCGCCATCAAGTTCTTATAACAAAATTACTATCTCTAGAATCTATCTTTAGCGGTGTTTCAAGAAATACTAGAAGTTTGATAAAATAAAAACTATGATAAATTGCAAGATTCTGAAAATTATCATTTATTTTAAAACTTTGAATTAATTTCTCAATAAGATCCTTTATTTTATGAAGAAGTAATAAAAATGAAAACAAAGTAAGTTGTATGGTTGAATAAATTGAATCTATTAAAAAGAATCATAAATGGATATTATAAGTCTTTCAAAAGAAGAAGATGTAATTTAAGAGTAGAGGAGGTCTATAAGACCAAATTTTATCTAGATAGAGATATTGAGATACATAAATCAAGGTTGGGTATAATAATGTGTATGCGTCGAAAAAACAAATTGATCGTGAATGAGACCTTTTCTCTAATGGTTATGTTAGACATCATTATAGTTGTATTAAAAATAATGGATGTAAATTTTTTTTATATATAATGTATTAGAAGAATGTTACGTGTAAAAACCAATTTGACGTGAAGTTTTATTTTATATGAAAAAGGTTTACACATTAAAAATAGGATTATGTGGTCTCAATCAAGATCCTTCATGCGAAGGATCCTGCTATCCCGTCTCCCAACATGGTAAATGAAAAGAAATTAGATGAATTATGATTTTATCTAGTTTATTTTATCGTTTAATTAAGAGGGGTCATGGAAAGAACAGGTTCAAAATCACGATCAATTCCTTTCTCAAATCCTGCTGCAGCTGCGCGAGCTCTTCCTGCATGCCACAAATGACCCACGAAAAAGAAAAATCCTAGAACAAAATGAGAGGTGGCTAACCAACTTCGGGGTGATACATAATTCACCGCATTAATCTCGGTAGCTACACCACCCACAGAATTTAAAGAACCTAAAGGAGCATGAGTCATATATTCCGCTGAACGTCGTTTCATCTGTGGTATAGTAAGATTAATTCATATTTTTAAATAATTGGATTAATAAAAGTAACATCGGACTAAAAATACATACTAAGATGAGCAATTTTTGTCATTTTTTCTTATTCGTTTATATGTGGATGATATGGTATTCGTATAACTATTAGTTTGCCTATTTAAGTCAACAATGAAGAAATAATTTGAACTAACATATTTGTGTTTGGTGATGTATTTTCTTTATATCTAGAAAATTTAGTTAGTTGTAATTTTGAAGTTCAAAATATCAATCACAATATGGAAATAAAATTTTCAAAATATTTCTAATCATGAATTACAAGCCAAAATTGATAAGTTAGTTTTTGTAGCATTTAAATTTAGTAAATTTGAACACATTTGTAATATTGATTAAATGACATTGTATAATTGATTTATTCATTGGTCTAATGTACTTGATGAACACAAAACCTAGTAACATGCATTCGATAATCCTTGTTTCAAATTGTATGGATTCTCAAGTGACTCTCAATAGAAGTCTTGAAGGTGATTTTGAAATATGTTTGAAAAATAAGAATATGGGATATCATATACAATAAAGTGAATGAATTCAAGTAGATTGGTTATATAGAAAGTGACTCTTAAGAAGCATATATGAATTGAAGAGAATGTATAGCTAAATTTTTGTGATGTTGAAAATTTACTATAATGGGCCTCGTAAAAATATTCCATTGTCACTATAATTTTCTTTTTGGTTGAAAGTGTATATTAATGGGCCTCATACAACTAAACCAATGTAACTATTTCCTTGGTAAAAATAAAATATTTGGTGGTAGAATTATAACATGTTAACTAGTACCTCATATTAAAACCATGGTTTCCCTCTTTTAACCCAATAAACTAATACTTTTCCCACAAACCCGTTTGGATAAGCTGCCTCATTTCCCTATTCAATTTTGAAGTCGTGATCGCATGACCTCCATAGGAAATGTTTTGGGTGTTACTCTTTTCATTGATTCCCGAACAACATTTGTTAGGATTCTTGTTGAACTTGGCACTTCAAAAAACCTTCCCACAAATATTGAGCTTAAAGTACAAAAATGAACATGGATGCAACCACTTGATTATGAAGGTTTTCCCTTCAGGTGTGAAGGCACTTCACCCTTTATAACGCCCACAAAACGAGGTTCAAGGCACTCGTTTCACCTAACACTTAGCCCGAAAATGTGACTAATTTATAAAGGAGGTTAAGGTACAAGGATGTTACAAGGTTCTTAACCTTTAGGGTTCATTTACTTACTTACACTACTTAACTTAGTTTTACGATTGAAGACCCTAGTTTAGTTAAAAGTTATATGTTAGCACAATGATCTCTATGGTACATTAATCAATACTTCCATAGGAAGATAACAAGGTTTAATTCAATTAATTAGATGTTTTCTTTTCTAAAATTAAGTTCAATCCTAACAAGGTTAACCTTATGCTAAATTATTAAATTCATTACTTTAATATCTTAAAGGATACTTTATTAAATTTCTACACATACTAAGGGTTCAAAGGAACCTCACACCCCTAGGCAATTATTTGGCCTCACTCACCCATCTACACATACCCTTAAGGATTTTATATAAACATTTAAAATATATTTCTTCTTAATAAAGGTAGGGTCAATTCTCCACCCTTGGATCAAATCCATCTTAGCCACTAGATCCTAGGGTTCCAAGCTTAGCCCTAAAATCCTTATGAAATTCTATTAAAACCTTTTCTCATTCTAATCTTCTCATTTGGTCCATTTCCTTTTGTTAAATTTGTAGGTTGGAGAGGAGGAAGCCATGAGAGCAAAAAGGAAGAGCCATGGAGGATTCTACATGAAGATTTAGTCTAGGCTTAGTTTAGTTTTAGTTTTATTTATGTAATCTATTTCCTTTAAGGATTGGGAGGGATTTCCTCCTCCAATCTAGTTTTTATTTCAAGATTAAAGTGTATTGGGTTTTAAATTTGGGGAAAACCCTACCCCCTTTGTTATAAATGAAAGAATGCTTTTAGATTCACCATTTGTGTGTTTTGTGGTTCCATTCCATAGTATTTCTATTTATTTTACTTGCTTGTAATAATAGATTAAATTTTTACACTTAGAAATTACAACAACCTGGCTAAATTTCACGAACATGCACGGATCCACGGAATTTTGTCATATGTGATAGGACCGCCACCCAGAGGAGACCGGCAGTCCTGGGACCGCCGTCACCTCTCTAGGGTGACAAACACATGACCTCTGCCGTACTAGAAGTGGCGGTTTGAGACCGCCGCCACCTGGGAGCCTAGCGCCGTTACTGAGTGACAGATTTTAGACCACCGTATTCCGAGCGGCGCATACTGGGCGGCGGTCTGCATAGGGTGGTAGTCCTTTTGAAAAATAGAACCATAGAGCCAAGATTTTTACAAAAACTTAAAGTTGTTAAAGGATGTAAAAATGCATTTTAAGTTGTCTTTGTTCATTTTAGAGCTCTATATTTGAGATTTATTTCTCATTTACTCATTTCTTAGCTAAATCTATTCATTTTAAAGTGTTCTCAACTCTATTAAAATTCATCTACTTACAAGCATAATTTCCATTTGCTTAACTAGTTTCTACTTTCCATTACAAGAGCAAAATGAATAAAAAAATCTATTTCACTACTTGATCATTTCCTTACTATAAAATTAACATTCTAAAGGCAATAAAATCTAACTTAGTCTCCTCTTTGTTTCAATACAATGTACATACATTCAAAATAGCTAAAATAACTTTATTTTTCCATTCAAGTTTATTATACAAGCAAGCTCAACTTCTAACAATTTCTACATTTTCTTCTCTCTCACATTTACAATACAATAACTACTCAATGAAAATATACTTTCTTTTCCATTGTAAAATAGCTTAATATTTTAATACAAGCACTATTTTTCTCACAATACATCCAAGATTTCAACAAGGAGAAAATACTTTCTTTTATATTTGCAAAACTAACTCTACAATATTCACAATGAAGAAGACTTCCTTTTTCCATTTCCTAACTAAACCATACAAATCTTTCTTTCTCTTTTCAATATACAAATATTAAATGTAAAATCCTTTCCACAAGATTACAACAATGTTCTCCACTTGATGTGGGAAGTCATACAAAATTAAATACAAGAATGAAATACATTATTACAATTTCTTCCACTCTAAGTGGGTAAAATACAAGGGAGTTTCACATGGTCACCAACAAGACTCCAAGCTCCAACTCCAACAAGATAGCTCCTCCAAGAAATTTCTTGATTCACAACAAAATAGGGGGAGAGGCAACGCTCTCCACCCAACCAAGATATCCAATGGAGAGGAGAATCCATCCTCTCCATTAGCCCTCGAACCCCAACCACATTACAATGGGAGAAGATTTCGACTCATGGAAACTACTAGCTTCCACAATACTTAACATATAGTTTCACATTCATTCCATTTACATACAAACACAACAACAACTCAACAAGAAGAAAACAACAAAGCAACAAAATCACAAGGCTTGTCAAGAAAGAAAAAAGAGTAAGACCCATGGGGAGGCCACTTATGCCTCCCAATGGGAATGGGTGCCCACTTAAAAGCGTCCAATGCAAAACAAAATTCCCCTACCAACTCTTATGCCTCCCTCAAGTACCCCTTATGCCTCCATATACTCTTATGCCTCCTCAATCTCTTATGCCTCCCTCATAGTAAGAACAAGAAGAAATGCAAGCATTCCTCATACTAGATGGGGCACCCAACCCAAACTCCCTCCACAAGAAAGTGATCTCTTATGCCTCCCTACAAGAAAAACTCCCCATAGTCTCCTCCCACTCCCAACTTAGGAAATCTACCCACACCCAACAAGCATTCCAAGGAGATAACAACACTCAACACAACATATAAACACATACAATAAAGCAAAGAACATAATTTAAACTAAGGTGAAGCTCCTACCTCTCCATGGTAGAGCTTGTTCCAAGTATGAAGTTCCAAGCTTCTCCAAATACCAAGAAAGCATCAACAAAGCTCCAACAATCAAAAACTCTTTCAAAATCCTCTCCCACTCCAAAAATTCAAGAGACTAAAATGATCATGTAACCCCAAAACAAGTAAAAAGGATTCAATAAATAGAGAAAGGAGAGGGAGGGATGATGTGTCTCCAAGTAGGATGCCTTCTCATTTCCTCTCCACACCACATCACTTGGTCAACCTCATATTCCAATGCACAATTAATAAGTGGTTGGAGAAATGACAAGAACCTTACACACTCCATCTAAGCCACTCCCACAAAGGAGAAAATTAAATATTTGAAAGAAAGTGTAATTAACATTTCACCTTTTTATCCCCCAAAACACCTAAAAGAGCCTAAATTTGACCCCCAACCCATCATTAGGGTTTGAATGGGCATTTAATAGGTGTGGGATGAGTTTGACTTGTCCCACAAGCTTCCAAATTTGGCCTCTAAGGCCAACTTCGAGTTTCCCATGAAGGGTAGAGTGTGCTACACTCAAAACTCAAACACACATCACTTAACACAAAATCCAAGAGTAAATCAAGTCTAATAAATAAACTTCTTTTTGTCACATCTTTAATTAGTTTAGGAAAATTAAATTAGCTTAACGAGACACTAAAACCCATGAATAATAAAAGGGGTAAACATATATCCAACCATCTAAATAATAAAACAAGTAAACTCCATTAAAAAAGGGGAACACATACCAACATTATTAAAAAGGAAAATAAAACAAAACAACACATGACCCCTAGGTCACAATTTTCCCCTAACCAATTAATTCTAACACACACACGATTACATGTTGCCATGGTGACCCTAATTTAATTCTTCTCAAATTCCGATGTGGTTGGTCTCCAATCCCCTGATGTTGTTGTGAATATAATATACCTAAAAAACAGAGAATACCTCCTTCGGCCTCGTGGATGTATTAAAACATTCATGCAAAATATACGATATAAATCTAAAATCAACTATATACGAATTAATATCATCTATGCAAATACGACATGACTTACAAATTTATAGCACATTTCATCCATGTCAAAATGATCACAACATTTATCTAATTATCAAATGTCTACTCAATATGACTAAATATATCACATCTCAAAATACAGATAAATAACCATGTCAACAGTATATCAAGATCAACATCAAATGTCTCTAATGTCCATATGCATCATATACGAATCAAAACAATAGCAATTCAGTATCTTAGATATCTACTAACATGCTAAATCAAAGAAGCTATAATAGATCATAAGTGCAGTCGACAGTATTGGAAAAATAATAAAAAAGGTGTCGAAGGGAAGTGGGCACTACATCCCCCTCCCCTTAGACTCGAATTCCTCCTGGAAGTCACTAGAACATGTGTGGAAACTACACTCATAGTAAAGTAGCATCCTCCTAAGTAGCTGCAGTCTCATCATATCTATCCCACTGGACCTGAACCTGGTCAATCTCTCTACCGCAAGGCCAGGATCCTGCACTCTATAATGCGTATGGGCTCCACCATCACCTGCCCCTAATCCTACACCTACAATGAGATCCAATCTAGCACATGAGAAGGATCATAAATATATCTCCTAAGCACCCAAATGTGAAACACATCATGGTCGTGAGACAAGCTAGGTGGCAATGCTAGATGATAGGCCAAGGGACCGATGCACTCTAAGATCTCAAAGGGACCCACAAACCTAGGAGCAAGATTAGAACCTTTTCCATAACAGATAGGAATCTTATGCGGTCTGACACAAAGAAACACCTTCGTGCCTACCTCAAAACTACGATCTTTCTATCTTTGGTCCGCATACTTCTTCTACCTATCCCGCGCCTCCTCCCGTAATCTCTATTTGATCAATGTAACCTGCTGCTCCATATCCTGTAATAATTTTGGCCCAAGTGAAACCTTGTCCGCTAACCTTTCCCAACTAATAGGTGTCATGCACTCTCTGACATATAATTCCTGGAAAGGAGCCATGCCTAACAAAACCTGAAAACTATTATTGTAGGAAAACTCCACCAAATACAGATACTCCTCCCATCTCGACTGGTGATCCATAACGTACATCCTAAGCATGTATTCCAGGATCTAATTCACCCACTCAGTCTATCCATCTGTCTCAGGGTGATATGTTGTGCTGAAATTGATCCTCGTCCCAAGAGCATGCTGCATGGTGGTCCAGAAATGGGAAGTGTATAAAGGATCGTAGTCACGTAAATGATCTTCCACAGAATCCTATATAATCTAAAAATCTCATCTAGATATACCATGTACTGCAGATTTGGCTGTATAGGTGGTCTTCATTGAAGAAAAATGAGCTACTTTCGTCAATTCATCCACTATGACCATGATGGCGTCATGGTGGTATCTCGACGTAGGTAACCCAACAATGAAGTCCATGGAAATGGTGTCCCACTTCCACTCCGATATGGCGTGAGGAAATAGAAGTTCGTATGGATGTTGATGCTCATCCTTCACCCTCTAGCACTCTAAGAAGCATGACACAAACATGGCCATGTCTCTCTAAAGTCCTCTCCAAAAATACAACTGTCTCAAGGTGGCATGCATCTTCTTCACCCCTAGATGGGCTGAATAAGGTGCACGATGAGCCTCTGTCAAAATTTCCTTCCTCAAGCCTCCATCTCTAGGAACATATATCCAACCTTTGTGTCTGAGAAGGCCATCTATCTCTAATGAAAATCCATCAAATCTCCCCTCAAGGGGTCTCTGAGACTCAATCTCTGCTCTGTTCTGGAAGGTAAAAACTATCGCGAGGGAAGTTCTTTGCAAAATCTTTCTCCACAAATCTGTGCTTACTGAGGTGGCCATAGCCACATGTCTTCGTCTACTCAAGGCATTTGTAACCACATTATTCTTCCCCTTCACATGCTCTATCTCCTTTTCATACTCACAAAGAAACTCCATCTAACGCCACTGATGAGCATTGAGATTGGGCTACGTGAAGAGCTGGCAAAGACTCAAGTGATCAGTCCTAAGTGTAAATCTTCATCTAAGAAGGAAATGTCTCCACCGCACTAAGGTGTACACAACTGCTGCAAGCTCAAGATCATGAGTTAGATAATTGAGCTCATAATCCTTGAGTTTGTGAGACTCAAAAGAAACTACCCTAACCTCCTACATCAACACACCTCTAATTCTTGCCAAAGAAGCATCTGTATAAACATAGAACTCACCCTGAGGATGCAGTAAAGCAAGAATAGGTGATGTCGCAAGGCATTCCTTCAGTGTACTGAATTCCTACTCACACATGTCTGACCATACGAACTTCTTCCCTTTCCACTAAAGGGAAGTGATGGGGTGCGTAATCCGAGAAAAGTCCTAGATAAATCTCATGTAATATCATGCTAAACCCATGAAACTGCGCACCTCAGTCACACTAGTGGGTGTTGGCCAATCCATGATGGCTCAAATCTTGGAAGGATGACTACTGATACCTTCCCTAGAAATGATGTGGCCCAAAATCGCACCTCTATCTGAAAGAACACACACTTCTCCAAATTTCCGTAAAGATGTTATTCAAAGACAAGAAGAACTTGGTGAAGGTGCTCCTCATATGTACGTGAGTAGATCAGAATGTCATCAAGGAAGATGAGCATGAATCGATCTAGAAAATTCCTGAATACCCCATTCATCAAACTCATAAACACTACTGGGTGCATTCGTTAAACCGAAAGGTACCATTGTGAACTCGTAGTGGCCATATCTCATATGGAATGCGGTCTTATGAATATCCACCTTTGTAATCCTAAGCTGATGGTACCCTGACTTAAGATCTATCTTATAGAAAACTGAATCCCCCTTCATCTGATCAAATATATCATCAATTCGCAGAAGGGTAACGATTCTTGATCGTTACTTTGTTCAGCTGACGCTAATCAATACACAACCATAGAGATCCATCCTTCTTCTTCATGAAGATCACCGGTGCACCCTAAGGGGATACACTAGGATGGATTAGGCCCTTCTCTAAAAGGCCCTAAAGATGCAACTTGAGATCACATAGCTCAGGATTAGTCATCCGATAAGGTTCTCGTGAGATAAGCTCTGCACCAGAACAAGATCTATATGGAAATCTATCTCATGTGGGGAGGTAACCCCTGATAGCTCCCCTAGAAACACATCAAAAAACTCTCTCAAGATGGGATGGTCATCAAGGGATGGTCCACTAGACTCATCCTCTAATCTATCACTAACCATAATAGCATACATCTGACAACCTCGTCATGCACACACCACTTAAGCTACATAGTGGAGATGGTGCGAATAGAAATAGTCTCCTAACTCTTGATATCACTGACTCCACTCCAAGATCATCTATGCAAGAAATAGTCTTATGGTAATAGTCCACTCTAGCTCTATGAGCAGACAACTAGTCCATGCCCAAAATGACACCATAAGATCCTAATGGAAGGATTCGAAGATCCGAGGTAGTGGTGAAGGGTCCCAAATCCACTACACACTCCTTAACTAAGGAGTCTATAGAAATTTTGGCTCCAGAAGCCATCTCAACATCCCAACTACAACCCTACCTAACCACCAGCCTACAAACTCTCTACTAAGGATGGTGCAATAAATGAATCAGAAGAGCTAGAATCAAATAATATAGAGGCGGAAATACCACCAATACTACATGTCGTCTCAATCACGGTACTCGATGCTCGGCTCAGGTAGTTTCTTGGATCGCTACGTAGATCGGTGGTTCGTGCCATATCTCCAATAGTAGGCTCTGAGATCTACATCTTACCCTTATTAGGGTTCTGTGGGAAATCTCTCTAATGATGTCCAAGTAACACCACAACCATAATAGCTTGCCTAGTCCTCTCCAGTGGGATGCGGCAGCCTCTGTTGATACTCTAGATGTCTCGAATATGGATCCTAAATCGACTATGGACTTGAGGTCTCTCTTGATGAGCTCTGTTGGTGAGCTCTTGGTGCACCTGTGTTCGATGGGAACCCCTAGGAGGAGGCCCCATACTGTCCTCTCTGCGCATCAAATCTCTAAGGAGGTCTGTAAGGTGGGTGGGTTTTTGTTACTCTTCTACTTTGCTGTTGTGGTGGTCTAAATGATGTCTTGAACTCTATTCACAACATGGAGGAGGAACTAACCCCTTGATCTTCCATCCTACATCTGCTGAATACGGCTCGAACTCTATCTCTATCCTATTGCATCTTTCCCCATGTCTCCTCTACAATATAGGCCTTCTCCACGACCTCTGCTAATGTCTGTGGGTAGTGAATGCGCACCGTGCACCACCCAAATCAAAGTTCGGGCCCGGATGAACCTATGAATCCATACCTACTCATCCTACATATAGTCGATGTACTAGAGTAGGTCAGAAATCGATTCTCATACTCGGCTACAGTCATCTTTTCCTGACAGAGGTCGTGAAACTCGTCTATTCGCTGCTGAATAAACCTCCTAGGTAAATACCTTCTCTTGAAATGCTCCTCAAATAGCTCCTAGGTGATTGTCTCCAAGTCAACATGGAGCTTATGCTCCTCGGTCCTCCACCAAACTCCTGCTCCATCCCTCAAAAGATGGATCGCAACACGAGCTTTCATGTTCTAGTACAAGGGAAAAGCTTGAAGCATCCACTCAAGCTCACCAACCAAGCCTCTGCCTGAAAACCACCTGTATCACTTGAATAGTGAGATGGTCATAGTTTTAGGATCTCCCTAAAATGGTCTGCTGCTAATGTCTAACGACCCCTAGGTCTCTCTATATGTTCCTCCCTCTGTCTAGGGCTTCGAGACCTGTCCCTATGTCTTGAGATCATGTCCCATGTCCTCTCTGTGGTGACTCTTCCCTAGCCGAATCTGTGCGGAAGTTCTTTTCCCTATACTCCTCACTGTGTTGAAGGGATACATGGGCATATACTGACGGCTCCATGCCATGTCTATAAAATCGTCCTCCCAAGGGCTCTCCGTGTATAACGGCATTGACGTCTTGAAACAGCGTCTGTAAAATATGAGGTAGAATGGCATACTGATACTGCCTTCGGCAATGGTATATCTAGGTCTATATAAAAATACCCCTCGTCTGACCCGCACCTCCTGCACAGATCAAGGTGAGAGTTAGTTCATTGTTCTATGTCTTGTTTCATTTTTTTAAGTTTTCTATTTTTACAATTTACAACATTCTGGTTTTCTAGATTAAAAGAACCAACTTTGCATTAGGTTAAAAGTTCATGTTTCATGTTTTCTATGTGTGCCCAAGGGTCCAAGCTTTGAACCACATGACTGATACCAAGTGTAAAGCTCGCAAAAAATGACATTCAAGGAACTCGCTTCAACCTAACACTTAACCCGAAAATGCGACTAATTTTTTTTTTTTTTTGTTTAAGGTATAAAGGAGGTTAAGGTATAAGGATGTTACAAGGGTGCTTAACCTTTAGGGTTCATTTACTTACTTACACTACTTAACTCAATTTTATGATTGAAGAACTAGGTTTAGTTAAAAGTTATATGTTAGCACAATTATCTCTAGGGTACATTAATCAATAGTTCTATAAGAAGATAACAAGGTTTAATTCACTTAATTAGATGTTTTCTTTCATAAAATTAAGTTCAATCCTAACAAGGTTAACCTTATGCTAAATTATTAAATTCATTACTTTAATAGCTTAAAGGATCCTTTATTAAATTTCTACACATATTAAGGGTTCAAAGGGACCTCACACCCCTAGGCAATTATTTGGCCCCACTCACCCATCTACACATACCCTTAAGGATTTTATATAAACATTTAAAATATATTTCTTCTTAATAAATGTAGGGTCAATTCTCCACCCTTGGATCAAATCCATCTTAGCCACTAGATCCTAGTAATCCAAAGCTTAGCCCTAAAATCCTTATGAAATTCTATTAAAACCTTTTCTCATTCTAATCTTCTCATTTGGTCCATTTCCTTTTGTTAATTTTGTAGGTTGGAGAGGAGGAAGCCATTGGAGCAAAAGAGGAAGATCCATGGATGATTCTTCATGAAGATTTAGTCTAGGCTTAGTTTAGTTTTAGTTTTATTTATGTAATCTATTTCCTTCAAGGATTTGGAGGGATTTCCTCCTCCAATCTGGTTTTTATTTCAAGCTTAAAGTGTATTGGGTTTTAAATTTGGGGAAAACCCTAACCCTTTGTTATAAATGAAAGAATGCTTTTAGATTCACCATTTGTGTGGTTTGTGGTTCCATTCCATAGTATTTCTCTTTATTTTACTTGCTAGTAATAATAGATTAAATTTTTCAACTTAGAAATTAGAGCAACCTGGCTAAATTTCACGTATAGGTGTAGATCCCATAATGTCGAGGAATTCTATCATAAGTGACGGTGGACCACCATCCCTAGGTGACAAAGCAGGTCGCCGCAGGTAGTCTGGAACTGCCACCCTATCAAGGTGATAAAAATAGGACCACCACCCTACTGAGTAGTGGTTTTGAGACCTCGGTCATAGCCTAAGTTGTGGTTACGGGACCACCGCTCTGTACAAGGTGGCGGTCCTGTTTCTGAAAAATAGAACCATAAAGCCAAGATTTTTACAAAAACTTAAATTTGCTAAAGGATGTAAAAATGCATTTTGAGTTGTCTTTGTTCATTTTAGAGCTCCAGATTTGAGATTTATTTCTCTTTTACTCATTTCTTAGCTAAATCTATTCATTTTAAAGTGTTCTCAACTCTATTAAAATTCATCTACTTACAAGTATAATTTCCATTTGTTTAACTAGTTTCTTCTTTCCATTACAAGAGAAAAATGAATATAAATCTATTTCACTACTTTGTCATTTCCTTACTATAAAATTAACATTGCTAAATGCAATAAAATCTAACTTAGTTTCATCTTTGTTTCAATACAATGTACATACATCCAAAATAGCTAAAATAACTTTATTTTTCCATTCAAGTTTATTACACACACAAGATCAGCTTCTAAAAATCTCTACATTTTCTTCTCTCACACATTTACAATACAATAACTACTCAATGAAAATATACTTTCTTTTCCTTTGTAAAATAACTTAATCTTTTAATACAAGCACTATTTTTCTCACAATACATCCAAGATTTCAACAAGGAGAAAATACTTCCTTTTATATTTGCTAAACTAACTCTATAATATTCACAATGAAGAAGACTTCCTTTTCTCATTTCCTAACTAAAACATAAAAATATTTCTTTCTCTTTTCAAAATACAAATATTAAATGTAAACTCCTTTCCACAAGATTACAACAATGTTCTCCACTTAATGTGGGAATTCATACAAAAGTAAATACAATAATAAAATACATTATTACAATTTCTTCCACTCTAAGTGGGTAAAATACAAGGGAGTTTCACATGGTCACCAACAAGAATCCAAGCTCCAACTTACACAAGATAGCTCCTCCAAGAAATTTCTTGATTCATAACAAAATAGGGGGAGAGGCAATGCTCTCCACCCAACCAAGATATCTAATGGAGAGGAGAATCCATCCTCTCCATTAGCCCCTGAGCCCCAACCACATTACAATGGGAGAAGATTTCAACTCAAGGCAACTACTAGCTTCCAAAATACTTAACATATAATTTCACATTCATTCCATTTACATACAAACACAAAAACAACTCAACAAGAAGAAAACAACAAAAAAACAAAATCACATGGCTTATCAAGAAATCCAAAAGAGTAAGACCTATGGGGAGGCCACTTATGCCTCCCAATGGGAATGGGTGCCCACTTAAAAGCCTCTAAAACACAGCCTACAAACTTTTATGCCTCCCTCAAGTACCCCTTACATATACTCTTATGCCTCCATCAAGTACCCCTTATGCCTCCATATACTCTTATGCATCTCTCTCAATATCGATGCCTCCCTCATAGTAAGAACAAGAAGAAATGAAAGCATTCATCATACTAGATGGGGCACCCAACACAAATTCCCTCCATAAGAAAGTGATCTCTTATGCCTACCTACAAGAAAAACTCCCCATAGTCTCCTCCCACTCCCAACATAGGAAATCTACCCACACACAACAAACATTCCAAGGAGATAACCACACTAACACAACATATAAACACATACAATAAAGTAAAGAACATAATTTAAACTAAGGTGAAGCCTACCTCTCCATGGTAGAGCTTGTTCCAAGTATGAAGTTCCAAGATTCTCCAAAGACCAAACAAGCATCCACAAAGCTCCCAAAATCCAAAAACTCTTTCAAAATCCTCTCCCTCTCCCAAAATTCAAGAGACTAAAATGATCATGTAACCCCAAAACAAGCAAAAAGGATTCAATAAATAGAGAAAGGAGAGGGAGGGATGATGTGGCTCCACGTAGGATGCCACCTCATTTCCTCTCCACTCCACATCACTTGGTCAACCTCATATTCCAATGCATAATTAATAAGTGGTTGGAGAAATGACAAGAACCTTACACACTCCATCTAAGCCCATTCCCCAAAGGACAAAATTAAATATTTGAAAGAAAGTGCAATTAACATTTCACATTTTTATCCCCCCAAAACACCTAAAAGAGCCTAAATTTGACCCCCCAACCCATGGGTAGGGTTCACATGGGCATTTAAGAAGTGTGGGACAAGTTTGACTTGTCCTATAAGCTTCCAAATTTGGCCTCTAAGGCTAATTTGAGTTTCCCATGAAGGTTAGAGTGTGCTACACTCAAAACTCCAACACACATTACCCAACACAAAATCCAAGAGTAAATCAAGTCTAATAAATGAACTTATTTTTGGTCACATCTTTAATTAGTTTAGGAAAAATTTAAATTAGCTTAACTAAGACACTACAACCCATGAATAATAAAAGGGGTAAACATATATCCAACCATCTAAATAATAAAACAAGTAAATTCCATTACAAAAGGGAACACATACCAACATTATTAAAAAGGAAAATAAAATAAAACAACACATGACCCCTAGGTCACAATTTTCCCCTAACCAATTAATCCTAACACACACACAATTACATGTTTGCCATGGTGACCCTAGTTAAATTCTTCTCGAATTCCAATGTGGTTGGTCTCCAATCCCCTGATGTTATTGTGAATATAATATACCTACAAAACAGAGAATACCTCCTTCAGCCTTGTGGCCACATTAAAAAATTCATGTCAAAATATGTGATATAAATCTAAAATCAACTATATACGAATTAATATCATCTATGCAAATATGACATGACTTACAAATTTCTAGCACATTTCTATTCCACATTTCATCCATGTCAAAATGATCACAACATTTATCCAATTATCAAATGTCTACTCAATATGACTAAATATATCACATCGAAATACGGATAAATAACCATGTCACACAGTATATCAAGATCAACATCAAATGTCTCTAATGTCCATATGCATCATATACGAATCAAAACAATAACAATTCAGTATCTTAGATATCTATAACATGTTAAATCAAAGAAACTCGATTAATCTCTCGCTGCAAAGGCCGTGGTTCGTGCTCTATAATGCATATGGACTCCACCATCACCCCCCGATCCTACACTTGCAATGTGGTCCAATATAGCACATGAAAAGGATCAAAAATATATCTCCTAAGCACAAACGTGAAACACATCATGGACGTGGAGACAAGCTAGATGGCAATGTCGACGACAGGCCAAGGAACCGATGCGCTCTAAGATCTCAAAGGGACCCAAAACCTAGGAGCAAGCTTAGAACCTTTTCCGTAATGTGAGATACGTCTTTTATATGGTCGACATACGAAATACCTTCGCTCCTACTTCAAAACTATGTTCTATCCTATGCTTGGTTTGCATATACTTTTTCTACCTATCCCGTGCCTCCCGTAATCATGTCCGATCAATGTAACTTGCTGCTCCATATCCTCGTAATAATGTTGGCCCGAGTGAAACCCTATCCTCTAACCTGTCCCAACTAAGAGGTGTCTTGCACTCTTTCCCATATAATTCTGGAAAGGATCCATGCCTATCAAACTCTAAAAACTATTATTGTAGGAAAACTCCACAAAATACGTATACTCCTCCCATCTCGATCGGTGATTAATAATGTACATCCTAAAAATTTCCTCTAGGATTTAATTCACCCGCTTAGTCTTTCCATCTTTCTCAGGTGATATGCTATGCTAAAATTGATCCAATTCCCAGAGCATGTTGTATGGTGGTCCAAAATGTGAAGTGTACAAAGGATCACGATCACAAGTGATCTTCGCAGAATCTTGTGTAATCGAAAATCTCATCTAGATATACCCATGTAATCGCACTAGCTATATAGGTGGTCTTCACTACATAAAAGTGAGCTACTTTCATCAATTTATCCACCGTGACCATGATGGCATTGTGGTGGTATCTCGACGTAGGTAACCCAATGATGAAGTCCATGGAAATGGTTTCCCACTTCCACTGGTATGGCGTGAGAAAAGAGAAGGCTAGTTGGATGTTGATGCTAGGCTTTCACCCTCGGCACTCTAAGAAGCATGACACAAACAAGGCAACGCCTCTCTAAAGTCCTCTCCATAAATACAATTGTCTCATGGTGGTGTGCATCTTCTTAACCCGAGATGGGTCAATAAGGTGCACGATGAGCCTATGTCAAAATGTCTTGCCTCAAGCCTCCATCTCTAGGGAACGTATATCCAACCTATGTATGTCTCGTGAAGTCCATCCGTCTCTAATAAAAATCCATCAAATATCCCCTCAACGAGTCTTTGGGACTCAATCTTGCTCCGCAAACTGCTCCCACCGAGGTGGCCATAGCCACATGTCTCCATCTACTAAAGGCATCTCGCAACCACATTCTCCTTTCCTTCACATGCTCTATCTCCATGTCATACTCACAAATCAACTCCATCCAACGCCCGATGAGTGTTGAGATTGGGCCGTGTGAAGAGGTGGCTAAGACTCAGTGATCGATCCCGAGTGTAAATCTTCATTCAATAAGGAAATTTCTCCACCGCACTAAGGCGTGCACACTGCTACAAGCTCAAGATCATGAGTCAGATAATTGAGTTCATAATCCTTGAGTTTTTGAGACTCAAAAGCAACTACTCTTCCCTCCTACATCAACACACCTCCAAGTCCTACCAAAGAAGCATCTGTGCAAACATAGAACTCACCCCGAGGATCTAGTATAGAAATAATAGGTTTTGTCATGAGGCATTCCTTCAATTTATCAAGACTGCTAAAACCTATTTCGACCATGTGCATTTCTTCCCTTTCCACTAAAAGGAAGTTATGGGGTGCGCAATCTAAGAAAATTCCTAGACAAATCTCCTGTAATATCCTCGCTAAACACATGAAATCGCGCACCACAATTACACTAGTGGGTGTTGGTCAATCTATGATGGCTCGAACCTTGGAAGGATCGACTTTGATACCTTCACCAGAAATGATGTGTCCCAAATACTACACCTCTATCTATAAGAACGCACACTTCTCCAAGTTTTCATAAAGATTCTACTCATGAAGACATCAAGAACCTAGCGAAGGTGCTCCTCGTGATACTAACGCATACGTGAGTAGATTTTAATTTCATCAAGGAAGATGAGCGAAGTGATCTAGAAAATTCTGAATACCACATTCATCAAACTCATAAACACCGCAGGCATTCGCCAAACCGAAAGGTACCACCTTTTGTGAACTCGTAGTGGCCATATCTCGTATAAAATGTGGTCTTATGAATATCTTCCTCCTGTAATCCCGAATGATGGTACCCTAACTTAAGATCTATCTTGAGAAAACTTTATCCCCCTCATCCGATCAAATAAATTATCAATACGAAAGGGGGTAATTATTCTTGATCATTACTTTGTTCAAATGTGATGGTAATCAATACACAACCGTAGAGATCCGTCCTTCCTCTTCATGAAGATCACCAAAGGCACCCCAATGGGATACACTAGGAAAAATTAGGCCCTTCTCCAAAAGGCCTTAAAGCTACAAATTGAGCTCACATAGCTTAGGAATAGTCATCTTATAAGGTCCTCGTGAGATAGGCTTTACACACCGTAATCAAATCTATATGGAAATATATCTCACGTGGGGGAGGTAACGCCGGTAACTCCCATGGAAACACATCAAGTAAACTATCTCCAGATGGGATGGTCATCAAGGGATGGTTCACTAGACTCATCCTGCAATCTGTCACTAATTGTAACAACATACAACCGATGACCCCGCCGCACACACCGCTTAAGCAAAATTTTGCATAGTGGAGATGGTGTGAATAGAAACAGTCTCCTAACTCCGATATCACCGAATGCACTTCAATATCATCTATGCAAGCGATCATCTTATGGTAATAGTCCACTCTAGCCTGTGAGTAGATAACTAGTCCATGCTCAAAATGACACCATAAGATCCTAATGGGAGGATTCAAAGATCTAAGGTAGTGGTGAAGGATCCAAATCCACCGCACACTCCTTAACTAAGGAGTCTACAAAAATTTTATCTCAAGAAGCCATCTCAACGTCCCAACTACGACCTTTCCTAACTCCAACTAGTGTACAATGCTCTACCAAGGATGGTGCAATAAATGAATTAGAAGAGCTAGAATCAAATAATATAGAGGTGGAAATACCACTAATACTACTCCGTCATCTCAAACACTTTAATCTAGTGCTCATCCTAGCGGTTCTCTATCGCTGCATAGATCTCGATGGCTCCATGTCATATCTATAACATTAGGCTTTAAGATCTCGAATCTTACCCTTGTTAGGGTTCTATGGAAAATCTCTCCAATGATTTCCAAAGAACACCACAACCATAATAGCTACCTAATCCTCTCCAAAGTGGGATGTAACTCTTGTTGGTACTCTAGATGTCCGAGCATGGATCCCGACGATCCGGCCGTGAGACCACCGAGGTCTCGCCGATGAGCTCCCGATGAATGAGCTCTGCACACCCTATTTCCCGATGGGACCCCTAACGGGAGGCCTCATACTCGTCCCTCTCTCGCATCAAATCTTTGAGGAGGTCTGTAAGGTGGGTGGGGCTTGCCGCCGCCGCTACCGTGGTGGTCTAAATGAAGCTTGTCCCAAAGTATGTCCACCAAATGGAGGAGGAAATGACCCCCTCAATCTGTCATCCCGAATCTACTTGATGCGGTTTTGAACTTTGTCTCAGCCCGCCCATCTTTCCCAATCTATCCTCTTCAATATAGGCATTCTCCACATCCTCTTCTAATGTCCGTGGGTAGTGAATGCGCACTGCATCACCCAAATCCAAGTTTAGGCCCCGAATGAACCTATAAACCGCACTAATCATCTTGCATATATTTGACGTACTAAAGTAGGTCTAGAAATCGACTCTCATACTCGGCCTACGGATCATCGCTACTGACAGTGTCATGAAACTTGTCTATCTATTACCGAATAAACCTCCCGGGAAAATACTTGCTCTTGAAATGCCCCTCAAATAGCTCCCAGTGACTGTGTCTTCGAGTCATCACAGAGCTTCGCTCCTCATTCCTCCACCAAACTCATGCTCCATCCCTCAGAAGATGGATCGCTACATGAGCTTTCATTTTGCTAGTACAATGGCAGAGCTTGAAGCATCCGCTCAAGATCACCAACAAAGCCTCTACCTAAAAACTACCTCGTATCTCCTTAATAGTGAGATAGTCATAGTTTCGGGAAGGTCTATAGGTATTCTTTCCAAACCAAAGTCGAGACCTCGTTGAACTTTTATTCTCCCGAAATCTATTTTTTGACTTCATATTCATTTCTACATTTCATCGAGAAACATTCCAATGAATGGATGTGCGGGTATTCATGGGAGACTTTCTTCTTTTCTACTCCATAAGGATAAAAATTCATTTGAGCTAGGAGAGATTCGTTCTTGTAGCAAAGAAACATTTCAGCTTGGACATTTCTGGCTCTTTGAATATTCTCGACAAATATAGTTTCCCATTGTGATTGGAAAGCTAACTATCATCATATTCATTTTTTATTGCAATTCATGCAATTCTACGAGTTTTTTTCATAGTTCCATGATAACCCGTTTATCATTGGGATACCTAGGTAGCTTGATTAGTGTACCTGAGAAGCCATTAATCCTGAGATAGCTAAAATCAATGAACTGAATGAAAACACATCTATATTGAGAGACATCTTCCAAAGCTTCAATGCTAACCATGTTTGTCCTCACGGTACTATTAAGCCTGCAAATGAATTCATATAAGAAACCATCATTCACTTCCCTATATTCCCTGTGGCACCTTGGTATCACTAGTTGTGGGTAGCACTCATACATGGGATCCTTTAAATGTATCCCTCTTCTATCCAGCTTAGAGAATCTCCCTTGTGAGGCTGCACCATACACAAGATATGAAGTCATTTTAAAATAGAATGTCTACCTAACATTTTTAAGTTGTTCACCGATTTTATTGCTAATGAATTATGCCCAATCGACCATTGAATAATTTTTTATGATCTCAATTGTTCTAATGAAGGAATAAATCCATGAGTGAAATTTCTTTACATTACATTCCCCATTTATCCTACACAAAAATAGTGAAATGTCATCAACTTCCCACACAAAAATTGACCTTGGAAATTTTGATGGTTCCTTCGACTTCCTCATATACTTCTTGTTCATTATTCCCACATAATCCACCTGTTCTTCTCCCACCTATCAAAATCCTCTTGCATATTTATTTTGATAACTTCGGTCTTGCTAGAATCTTGAGGCAATAATTGATGAATTGTGTATCCATCCTAATCATTGTCTTTCTTGTTTCAACTCTTATTATTCTAGATAGAGGATGGTAGAAATTCTCACACTCTAGAACATACTTAGGTAATTGAGCCGTAGTCTTAAAATGTTGCAGCCTAAATAATTCCACTGTCCCTTATACCCCACATAAGGGATGTCTTGTCGCCTTCCTAGATCTCAATCAAGTCACTAATAGAATCATGTCTCATGTTCAGATCACTAATCCCAACGATCCTAGACAATATGCATGGTTCCGCAAGATTACCCCTATTGTCACGCTTCATTGTGCTCCGAATAAACTTTTGTTTGAGATCTTCTTTTTTTATTTTTACCAGAAGCTTTTACAATTCATGAGAGCTATATCTATTTATGTAGAGGCTATAATTACTTCCTCGACTCAAGATATATCCCATGTATTTGACATTAATCTCACTCAATTCTCACAAGTATGTGGATGAGCGAAATTCTCCCGTAATCAATTTAGAGAAATATACAACTTATCAACATGTTATTCATATATATACATACATACATACAAACATACATATACATACATACATATATATATATATATATATATATATATCTATATATATATATATATATAGATATATATCTATATATATATATATATATAGATATATATCTATATATATATATATATATAGATATATCTATATATATATGTATATACATACATATATATATATATATATCTAGATATATGTATATATATATATATTATACATATATCTAGATATATATATATGTATACACACACACACACACACACACACACACACACACACATATATATATATATATATGTATATGTATACACACACACACACACGTATATACATATACATATACATATACATATACATATACATATACATATATATACATATATACATATATACATATAAATATATATATATATATACATATATATATATATACATATATATATATACATATATATATATATATATATATATATATATATATATATACATATATATACATACACATATATATGTATATGTATATATATATATATATACATATATATATATATATATATGTATATATATGTGTGTGTGTATATATATATATATATATATATATATATATACATATACATATACATATACATATACATATACATATATGCATTTGTAGATTATGGGAATTAATCAAGTGCAAGTAAAGAGAAGTAGGATCATTGTGGGCTTAAAAGGGAGATTGGAAATAACATGCATGGGCTTCGAAAGGAGTTTAGCATGCATTTTATGGATATTTTCCACATGGGATGTGTTTGTAACATAGGAGGAAAGATTTTAAAATCCCTGACAAAAATTTAAGTGAATTTTCACTTATTGCAAAAGTGTTGTGTTGAATTTGAAGGAAGAGAGAAGTTGCACTTTAATGACTTACAGTAGGAGAAATGCATGGAAAATAGTAAGGGAAGGAAGCATGTAAATTGCAAAGGGAAAGTAGCTCCAATTAATTATGTATATTGCAAATTCCTTCTTATAATTTATGTATGGAAAGTATAAAACAAAGGCAACATAAGAAAAAGATATGGAGGAAACTTAACTTCACGACATGTATTGAAAAATTCTTCTAATATTTGTGTGAAAACATGAAGAGGAAGGCAACATAGAAATTAGAAGTGGAAGGCAGCTTCAAAAATCACGACTTACACTTGAACTTTTCTTTGAAATCCCACGACTTGAACTAGGAATTTACATGGAATTTTGAAAAGGATGGTTGTGTGGATTATAGAAACAATGGATTCCTTAAAATTTGGAAGATAAGACCATAAACATCAACAAGAATTTCCCTTGCAAAAACAAAACATTCTTTTCTCCATACCTGCATTGAAAATAGCTTGAAAACCAGCGTAATTAATTAATTCTCCCCTTGTCTGAGGCAAAGAACAACTTCTCAACACCCTACACAATTTCACTAGTTATGAAGGAAGAAATAAAAGGCCATGGGGAATATATAGATAGATCATGAAGAAAGAACAAAACTAAACACAAAAAAATAAAAACAAAAACAAAAAACAAAAACACCGGGAAAGGAGTCATGCAGGAATTACTCAAAAGAATTCTCCAATTAGCTAGTCTGTAAAAACTCTTCCCTGGGTGAATGCTCCACTTTGAAGTGAAAGTAATACTGGTGTGGTAACTATGATGGGGTGAAGTGACTTATATAATCCAAATTCTCTAATTTTATCTCAATCTATTTTTCAAAGAACTTTATTTGTTTTTGTTTAAAAAATAAATAAAATGCTTTTATAAAATTAGACTAAGTATAGGAATGGAATTGAATGATCTTTATCATTTTGGGTATTTGAAGATAATTACTTTATGACTCTCTGAGCATACCTTAGACAAAAAAAATCAACCACATGAAAAACAAAACACAAAAACGTGACCTATTACTTGAAAAGAACAAAAAAAATTCATAATGGGTAGTCTCGATTTTCAAAGTTAAAATCTTAGGGACACTAGTCGACTCTGTCTGTGGACATATTTACTTCTATAAAAATAAAATGAGTGAAGATGAGATCCCAAAATCTATGGTTTTGTGTCTTGTCCATTGGGTTTGGGGTTAGGAAACAAAACAAGACAAAAGAAAAAGAAAACAAAAACAAACAAAAGAAAGTTTTATTTATGTACACACAGGTGTTACCCTATATCTTAGTTCCTGAAGAGCTTCAAATTCTTCCCATTAAAAGGAAATGATAACTCAATTCCATATTGGTAGGAAAGGATGAAACTATCCATTCCATAAATTCTCTTGATCATGAAGGGCTCCTTCCATAGTGAATCAAATTTTCCATGCATGCCCTTTAGTTCATGTCTCTTGTCCCACAAGAGTACCTAGTCTCTAATCTCAAGTTTCCTTTCTCTTTCCTTCTTTTCAAATAATTTTTTGACCTTCAACTGCTGCTCATCCAACCTATCTATCACTCGGGTATGTACTTCTTGTAACTCGAGATAGATACATAATTCTTTTATCCAAGGAATCTTGGTATGTAACATCTTCTATGGCCTTGGATAATTGCAGGGTAGGTAATTCAATAGTAATAGGTATTTATGCATTTATCCCATACAACAGTTGAAAAGGAGACATACCTATTGCTTTCTTTGGTGTAATCATGTCTTCCCAGAGTGCATTGAAAATTTTTTTATGCCAAGATCTATGATTTTCTATTACGATCTTTTGGATGATTGCTATCATATTTTTATTGATGGATTATGCTTGTCCTCTTCCCTGAGAGTAATCATTGGAATAATGCACTAACTGGATATCGTGAGTGTAGGAAAATTTAATTAGCTCCTCAAAAGAAATTTTTGCAACATTGTCTTTGACTATTTTGTGAGGTACACCAAATCTCACAATTATGTTTTGTTTGATGAAGTTGCATGCCTCCTCAGAAGAAGCCTAGTTGACATGAATGGCTTCTACCCATTTATTAAAATAATCATTTGTCACCAAAATGTAATGGTGGTCAACACTAGAAGCGGATTAAGCATGCCAATTAAATCAATGCCCCAATGCTTAAATGGTTCATCAATCATGATTGACTTCAAAGGTAATGTTGGTAATTTTACACGCCCCACAAACTGTTGGCATGCATGGCATTTAGATACCCAATCTGCAGTATCTTAAAAGAGGGTGGGCTAGTAATATGTTTTTTGGAGGATCTTGTGTGTAATGACTATAGTTGAGAAATTACCACCACAAAGCCCTGTCATGAAATTGTTTTTCAGCATGTTGTTCTGTTGAGCTCTATCCACACATCGTAGAAATACACAATGAATTCATTTTGTACAATTCATTATCACAAAGCACAAATTATTTTTCTTTCAATTTTATGGTATGCTTTTTCTTGCAAGTGCGATGATCTAGGCATTCCCCATAAGTCATGAATTAAGAAATTTTTCTACTATTCATCAATCAAATATGCAAAAATAATTGTGCACAAGTCCTCATCAACTTATTCATGTGGTGGATAATCTTGTCTTCTCTCATTCATCAATTGCATAGATCTCTACCTCTTACTAGCTTTATAGGATTTATGTCTAGGTCATATTATTGCACCTTTGTTACCTAAGTGCAGCAGAGCAGGTCCCAATTCTTTCTCGGCTAGAATGTATTTGATCGTGGTATTAGGTACATAAACAATTGTATGCATGGATAAAATGTAGTACCTGAATGCTTTGCATGCCTTGACAACTACGTAGGCATGTTTCTCCATGGGAGTGTATTTCAACTTGTATGCCTTCAAAGGCATGCTCATAAATGCTATGGGAGCTTCAATATCTTCTTCATTCTTCTGTATGTGAATAGTTGACATAGTGTGCTCGAAATAATAACAATAAAGAATAAATTATTTACTAAAATCTTATGACACCGGTACTAGTAGTTTTGTTATGGCTTCTTTGATCCCTTTAAAAACTTTCTTCCCTTCCTCATTCCATTTAAAGTCCTACTTCTTTTTCATCATGTCCGAGATGTGTCTAGTTAACTCAGCAAAATTAGGGACAAATCTTCTAAGGAAATTCACTTTTCCAAAGAATGAGTGAACTCCTTTCTTGGAAGTTGGAAGAGGTAAGCCCCGAATGTATTGCACTTGTTCAATCAAGGATTGATCATGGTTGCATACTCTAAGATGATGTGTACAAGAAGCTTTCCTTCAGTAACAACAAATATTGATTTCTTGGGATTCAAAGAAATCCCATGCTTCCTGCATTGAATAAAGACTTCTTCTAGATCAATAATGTGATTACCTCTCTTTTTAGAAAATATTGTCAAGTCATCAATGTAAACCACTATATTTTTGTCCTTCAAATGAACGAACACCAGATCCATTTCCCTTTCAAAGGTTGGTCCAAAGACCGATCAATCCAAAAGGCATTTTGTGATATGCAAACGTACCCCATGGTGTCGTGAATGTAGTTTTGTATTGATCTTCTCTTGCTACTCAGATTTGATTGTATCCAAAAAAACTGTCTAGCATAGAGAGCATTTCTGAACTAGTTACTACTTGTAGGGTGTGATCCATGATGGGAAGTGGGTAGTTGTCCTTCAGGGAAGCTTGATTTAAATTGCGGAAGTCCACACACAAGCGGATCTCACCATTTTTCTTTCTTACAGGCACAATATTTGCTAACCATTCAGAGTGATGAATGGGATAGATAATACCCGCACTCAAAAGCTTCTAAACATATGCGCTTCTGAATCTGGATGGTGAGTACATCTGAATTAATAATTAGAAAAATGGTTCTAAAAGGTTGTATTTTGAGGCCTAAGCTTTTGCTTGAAAGCTTTCTACTTAGGTGCAAGGAATGTAGTGTTGTAGCTCTATCATAAGATATGGCTTTATGTCTTTATAATACCATGCACAGACGTAAACATACTTTCAAAGAAGCTCAGACAATGATTCTTGTTCTTGTTTTGAGTAGCAATTTCCAAGATTAACAATCTTGGGTTCATCCTTCATACCCATATTTAACATGTACTTAGATTTTTTTCTAGCTCCATCTACACTTCGATATGAGGAAACTATCACCATATTCTTTATTCTTCTTTAGGTACTAGTCATGCTTTTCAAAAATCTCTTTTAACAAAAATAAACCCTTTGGGATTTTATTACCTTTCAGTTGGATTATCCCACTATGATCACCATGCTCTAGATTAGTTTCACCTATGGTTGTCTGTTGTGGTCGTGAGTTACTCCCTTCAAAATAAAACTCATCAAAGTTGTCTTGTTGCTCCAAGAATGCAACTATTTTCTTGTCATCATTAAAAATATGATGAATTCCTCAACATTATCAGGGACTTTAGGATGGTAAACCATTTCCACCTTATAGTTTCCTTGCGTGAATATGGATGGTGGTATATCTGAATTTAATAATGTAGTTGGATCGCCAAAGAGTCAACCTTGGTATCTCAGACGATCTCTTAGAATGAAATTGAAAAGAGAAGACATTTTGTGTATCCTTTGAAATTGAGTGTTGTAGAAAGCACTCTATCTCTGTAGTGTCGTAGCTTGTTTCTTTTTACTTGATATTTCCCTCGAACTTGCTTGACTATAAGCTCAACATATCCTTGGGCTTTGAGATTTTTAACTCCTTTCTTTATGGCTTACGATTGCCTTTTCGATTCCTAGCAGAAATGCTTCATACTCCGACGTATTGTTAGTGTTCTCAAACATCATCTTATAGGAGTACATTAATATCTTTTCATCCAAAGATATTAATAGAATGCCAACTCCTTGATCCAAAAGAGAAAAAGTTACCAAGAAACTCTATCTTGTAACCATAGATTTCTCTAAGAATCACCATGAAAGGATAGTGTCAGCTAGGGATTCCACAACTTTTCATCCTCTTATAGTTCTCATTGAGGTGCCAGCTCGGAATGTCATTAATCATTTCCAAGTAATAGACTATGTGATAATATTCCTAAAAATAATCTGAGATCTAGGATCCTCAGATTTCATAGCTATGTACTTAGATTTCATTTCTAGCTCCATCTTCTGGTTTATTCCTTTGATGGGGATATGAGCATAGTACCAATCCATCTTTACTTCACCTCCCAGTTCTTTGCAGAAGTTTCTACTGAGCAACATCCCATAGGAGACATGAATATCCACAACTAAGATTGACATTTTCAATCTTTTGTCAAGAAAATATACCAAAAAAACTTGTGCATCTTTGATTTTTCCAACTAAAGGGACCCATCTTTCAATTGATTATCACCTTCCTATGGTCTTCGCCAAAGTAATCCTAAGAGCATCTCAGAATTTTAGTTGGCATGACATTTTCGTGAAGCACTGAATCTAACATGCAAGAGTATACAATTTCTTAACTTGCCCACATCCCAACATCTTAGTGACCAAAACAAACCATATAGATACTGAACATAATGTGGCAGTATCAAACATAAAACCTAAGGTTAAGCATAGAATTTTGCCAATAATGTTAATCAATAAGAAAACATAGAAAGGTTCTCTTCTTTCGAGAAGATGATAGGGATTTAACAATTGCATCATTTTTTTGGAAGGAGTATTTTTGGGCTCAATAGGAAAAAAAAGTCCAATTTTATGTATTAGATGGTCTTCGGTAGATTGTGATATGCATGTATTTGAATAGCCTATTTAGTTGGTCATGAGACGGAAATCTCTCAAGTATTCATCTTCTATCATTTGAATTCTATTTTTCTTGATATGATCAATAATGTCAAAAAAATGAATAGATGCATTAGGTTTCGATACCTTAGATGCCCATTTTCATTGAGATGAAGTGCTCACATACTTATCTCTGTGGAGCTATGGAAGAAGGTAATGGCTGCCCTTATAATAATAGTGACATTAGATCTGGGATCTCTTATTTGTTCATCAACCATTAATGTCTAAACTTGGTGAATTTATGATCTTATAAATATGCATATAAGTATAACCATGATTATCTTCAAGATGTTCTTCATAGTCATTTTCAAATTCAGATCCACCAGAGACAATAGTCTATGTAACCAATAATGGAGTTTTAGCGGGATCTATGAAATTATCATTCTTTGGTTAGTCGGTGAGCTCCTTGATCTTCTTCATTCATCTCAATGTTATTTCTAGGAGAAGCTTCAATAACCAATCTTTTAGGACCAGCAATGAAGTTCTAGTTGTTGTTAAAATTCAAGGAAGGGCCATCTTGAAAGTGTGATTTTTCCTAAGCCATTTACTTCTTCATCTGCAACATTTCATTTGCTAATTTCTACAAGAGTGAATCAAAAGTAGTAGAAGAAAAAGAAGATCAACTTCTTACTTTAGGAGTTCCACTCTTTAGTTTTCCATCCATGATCAGGTCATCTTCAATTTCAACCCTCATGATTTTCAAGTCTGCTACTAACAAGTCTCACTCGGTGTATGTTTTGGACGTTCCTCTTCCATAGTTGATAACTTCCTTTAGGAAGTAATGTATTGATGAAGAATACCTTTTGGCTCTCATCATTCAAAGAAACAGAAGTCAAAATTTTGTAAAGTATCCTTCAAATTTTGCAATAAAATCCCGCATGTGTTCATGTGACTCTTTCTTCTAAATCATTGAGTCATACGCTATGTTATCAAAGTGAAGACAATCGAGGTCTTGGAATCTTCAAAAAAAGCTAGCTTGAATCTCTTTCGAAAAGGAATGCATCATGTATGGTAGCCCAATTAGTTATGGTACTAGAAGGTAAACGGTAGAACCATTATCCATGGTACTAAGCCACGAGTTTCTATGAAGATCCAGATAGAAACATATTCATGTTTTATTGCTTGCACTCCACACAATATAAATAATGTAACCAAGTGATCATCTAGATTCTTATTGCCACCTCCAAAGAATTTTGGAAAATTCTTTCTCATCCCTTTAGGTAGATCATGCATAGGAGGAGTAAGATGCAGAGGTCTAAAGGTTACACCCCATGGAATAGGTGATACAAGGGAAAGTGGTTGATTTTGCATTATAAGAGGAGCACATATTCTTCGAGAATAGACTAGTGAATAATTCTAGTTGCTAGATTATGTTGGAAACAAGAATGTGGATCCTTTTCAACATCACATCTTTTTAGAAAAGATTTTCGCATTTATTGTTGACAGTTTTTCAACTCAAAATTTGGGGAATATCTACTTCTCATTGTAATTCTCCTCTAATCTCTATGTACATTTGAGAATATTAACTACATTCATTTTGCTTCTAGATGAAACAAGAATTTCTCTAGAAGACAGATTACTTACAATATTAAGAGGTTTGACTGTGTAATTTGAAAGAAGAACAAAAACAATTTGATTATATGAATTTTATTCTTTAAATATTAAGCTTGTGTGTCTCTCATTTAATCTATACAGCAATATAGTTTCTTGTTTCATTTTGTTCTATCACATACCCTCCAGATGTTTAGATTTAGATTTATAAGCTTTCACAATTCGCATTTCAAAAATCAAGAACATTATTTGCATTTTCCCAGCCAATTCACATTACAAAAACCGCATATCATTAAGACACTATTTTAGTGCTTTTCCATTCCCAATTTACATCGGTATTCCACTCCTAAATTATTATGTAATAATACATACACAACGGTTTTGTACTTAATTTCCGGTTGCCTAATAACCTGTGATCGTTTTTATTTATATTTTTGATATAAGCTTTCCCGAAACAAAAGAATTGAAATGTTTTACAACTTAAATTATTGGCTCTCAAATTAAGTTTCCGAAGCTTATTCTATGAATTCAATTAATAATATGTATTCCTTGTATGATTCACTGGTCTATATATAATTCAACACCATGTTCTACATAATGGTAAAATAGAGATGGACAACATCTGTTCGTAATATAGATATTGATTGTGAAAAAGGTATTTTGATTCACATGTTTCTGTACTCCTTAGACTAAAACACATGTATTCAGTTTCTTATTAAAGTTTTTATGTTAAGCCATTAATGAATATCTGATACATTTTCCAATCATGCGAGAGAAATATTTACTAGTAAGATTGGCTAAGCGAACTAACCAAACAATCTGTTCACTGCAGGTCTATTTGATACCAAGTCATCTAAAGATTTTATTGACAGAGAAATAGTAAAGTGTATAAACCTTGCCAAGAATGGGGTGCATGCAGTACTTCTGGCGGTCTCCTTTCAAACCGATTTACTCAAGAAGAAACCAATGTATTAGATCAGTTGCAAATGTTGTTTGGGCCAAGAATCGTTAACTACATGGTTGTTGTCTTTACTGGTGGTGACCACTTGGAACGGCGTGGTATGACATTAGAAGAACATTTAAATAACTGCCCAAAAAATCTCACGGTTAGATATTTCCTTGCACCTAAACATTATTCTTTAACGTTTTACGTATACTCCATAATAATTGATGTCGAAATTATGTGTATGTCATGCATGTTGAATTCTGAGTATAGCTTGCAATTGGAATGTTTGAAGTCCCATTGTCTTATAAATTTAGAATGAAATAAGTGAATATTCAAATTTGTCACAAGAAAATTTATCTATACAGCATGATTTGTGAAAATATGAATGTTCTTTGAAAAATTTAATAAACAATGAGATAACAAGAAGTAAAACAATACTAGCGATTCCCGTGGTTACTACTTACTACTAATTTTATGTCAGAATTAATAACCTTCAGCCCCTCGCCTCTATTTGAAATCAGTTTTGGCGCCCTCCATAAACCGCAGCCAACATTAAATGCCATGGCGTTGTAATTTTTCCCTCTTGAATTTTAATCCCCACCAACCACCTTCCATGTGGTTTCATTCCAGGAGTCCTTTTTTATTCTTCTCCCAGCGGACATTAAAGTCCCGGAGTTAGTTTCTTTTAAGAAATTTTCGGGTCCGTTTTATTTGCTATGACATGGTTTATGTGGGGCCAATATAGTTTAAAATAGATGTGACATTTTATATTATTTCGGGCAAAGGAAATGTAAAAATATTTTTATATTTACGACAATGGTAAAATAGAAAGAGGGATATATATATATTTATGAGCAAAAACATAATACAGTGCATGAATAGAGAAGAGAGAGCACTAACTTGAAGAAAATAGAAAATAGAGAGAAGAGTAGTAACTCAGATAATAGAAGAAGAAGAAAATACAGAGAAGGGAAAATACAGAGAGAAGAAAAGAGAGAAAGTGCAGCAACACATAAAAGAAATAGAGGAGAAAATAGAAAGGGGAATATTTTGCAAATAGATGTGTGCAACAACACAGAGGAAAAGTTTTTGTAAGAAAAAGAAAAGAAGATTTGGACACAAGAAGAGAAACAATTGAAAAACAGAGCAACAACTCTAAGATTGTAAAATTTCTCGAATTAATATAATATATTTTGTGTGTGTGTGTTTTATTTGTATTTTCTAGTTGTGTCTTTCCCTTATTGGTTGCATTTGGCACTAAATTTTTCCAACAGTTTGGTATCAGAGAAAACAAGAGCTCAATATTTTTTGGGTTTGTGTTTTTATTTTCTAGGTTGAGTTGTAATGGCTTTCAAGTAATAACTCTTGGCAACAACCCCCAATATTTGATGGGAAGAATTATGATATCTAGTGTATTAAAATGAAGACTTTGTTCTCTTCTCAAGAGCTATGAGAACTAGTTGAAGGTGGATATGTAGAGGTAATGAGACCGAGCTGCATTTAATGGTCTTACTAAAGCACGGAAGAATGCCTTGAAGGAAAATATAAGAAAGGATGCAAAGGCTTTAAGTTATATTCATAATGCAGTCACAGATTATGTATTTCCTAGAATAACAACTATTAACTCCAAGCAAGCTTAAAACACCTTGAAGAATGCTTATCAAGGAAGTGACAAGGTGAAGGTAGTCAGATTGCAAATGCTAAGGAGAGAGTTTGAGACTCTTCTCATAAATGAATTATTTACAAGGACTATGACCATTATCAATCAAACGAGGACAAATGGTGATGTGGTAGAAGAAAAAAAATCATAGAGAAGGTATTGAGAAGGCTTCCAGTCAAATTTTACCCAGATTGTAGTAGTAATAGAAGAGTTTAAGGACTTAAAACAAATGAGTGTCGATAAGCTAATGGGTTATTTGCAAACCCATGAATAGAGGATGATTAGAGTAGCCAACTCCTCCAATGAACAAGCCTTAAAATCAAATACAACTATTAGAGGTAGGGGAGAGAGGATACAACAGAGGAAAATTTTACAAGTCGAATATGAAAGACATGACCACCAACAAGAGCCACAAGAATGAGGAAGAGTTAGAGGAAGGAGCAAGGACACTTCAAGAAGTGGTTCTTATGAAAGGTATGATAAATCAAATCTGCAACTCTATTATTGTAAAAAGTTTGGGCATTATGTCAGCGAATGCAAAAATAAAGAATATAATATGAGAAATCATAATCATAATGCAAGCTTGTTTAATGCAAAATAAGTTTGAACAGAGAAGAAGGAAATAGTGAAGATTTTCTTTGAGCTTGCAATGTATTTGAGTAAGGAACCAAACAAGTATGGTATTTGGATAGTTCTTGCACAAACCACATGTGTGGAAACAAGGAGATGTTTAGTAACATAGACTAATCTGTTAGATCTGAAGTGAAGAAGCGGATAAACAATAAGGTTCATGTGATGGGTAAAGACATAGTATCCATTCTAACCAAGTAAGGAGACACAAAGCATATACATAATGTTTTCTTTATTCCAAGATTTGAAGTAGAATCTTCTCAAGATTGAGAAGATTTTCCAAAATGGATATAAGGTCAAGTTTGAGAATAAAGAATGTGTTTTTTTATGAAAAATGTCAAAGTAACAAGCTGATTATAGTTGTACATATTACATGTAACATATTTTTCCCTTTGAATATGTAAAGTGTAGCAGACGCAACAACATTCAAGATAAGAATCATTGATCAATCCACTCTCTAGTATCTCAGGTATGGGCATTTGAGTTTTGGTGGATTGAATGTTCTTTATAAAAACCAAATGGTTAAAGGATTACCTCTATTCAATAGCCAGATCATATATGTGAGGCATGTATATTGGGGAAGAAACATAGAAATCCTTTTCCCTTAGGTAAATCATGGATGAAGAAATGCATGCAATAGAAAAGAATCAAACATGAGAGTTTTTAGATATTCTTGAAGGAAAAAAATCCATTAGAGACAAGTGGGTTTATAAAACCAAAATTACTCCCAAAGATAGAATTAAAATACACAAGCCAAGATTAGTTGTTAAAGGCTACAAACAGAGGCTTGGATGTGAATATAATAAAACATTTTCTCTAGTAGCAAGGCTAGAGACAATAAGAACTATTATTTTCGTAACTACTCATCATAGATGGAAAGTCCATACATTATATATAAAATTTGTTTTCGTGATTGGAGTTCTAGAAGAAGAATTGCATGTGTTCCAACCACCTCGCTATGAAATCCGAGGAATTGAAAGAAAATTATTCAATATGAAGAGAGCTTTGTATGGTTTGAAACAAGCACCAAGATATTGGTATAGTAAAATTGATTCCTATCGATTAGAAATTACTTTAGTAAAAGCAATAGTGAGGCAACACTCTACATAAACAATGGTGAGATTTTAATTGTTGTTTTATATATAGATGATCTCATGTTTACAGGGAAATTCAAGCAAAAAAATGAAGAATTTAAATCAGCCATGAAGAAGTAATTTGAGATGACTAATTTGGGATTGTTGAAGTATTTTCTTGGCATTGAATTCAAGCAAACAAAGTAGAAATTATTATATGTCAAAAAAGTATGGAAAAGCATTTTTGTAAATATTTAGAATTTTGGATTACAAACCAATGTCTACACCCACTAAATTAAGACTTAAATTGATAAAAGAATATTACAACAAAAATGTGGATCCCACTAGATACAAAAGCATGGTAGGAATATTGATTTATCTAAATGCTACACGACCGGATATTAGTTATGCAATTAGTTTAATTTCTTGATTTATTAAGACACCAAAAGAGTCTCATTTGCAAGAAGGAAAACAAATACTAAGGTATGTGAATGGAACAATGAATTTTGGAATTTGATATGTTGTTAATAATGATTTTCAATTAGTGGGATATACATACAATGATTAAGAAAGTAGCCTTGATGATAGAAAGAGCACATATGGATATGTGTTCAATGTTGGATCAAGAGCCATTTCATGGGCTTTGAAGAAACAATCTGTAGTTTCTTTGTCTCTATAAAAGTAGAGTATATAGCAAAAAAGTCAGCCACTTGTCAAATGATTTGGATAAAAAGAATCCTCTCAGATTTGAATGAAAAGTAACGAGGAGGTTATGTGATTTTTTGAGATTATATGTCTTCGATTTAATTATATAAGATTCTAGTTTTTCATGGCGGAAGAAAGCATATTGAAATCAGATATCATTTCATTGTGACATAGTTAACAAAGGAGAAATTGAGATAAAATTTTGCAAGTCGAGTAGAAATTAGCTGAAATTTTTACAAAACTATGGTCAAAGGAAATATTTGAGCATTGAAGAGAAAATTTGGGCATCATATATCATCCACCTAGCTCTAAAAATAATTTCTTGTTTCAATCAAGTTTAAGGGGGTTGTTAGAATTAATAAAACTTGAGCCACTCACCTTGTTTAAAATCTTTTTTGGTGCCCTCCAACAAACGCAACCACCATTAATTGCCTTAGCCTTTGCAATTTTTCCCATTGAGTTTTTAATCCTCACAACCACCTTACGTGTGGTTTCATTCGAGAGTCCTTTTTCATTCTTATCCAAATGAAATTTAATGTCCTAGAATTAATTTCTTTTAAGAAATTTTAGGTCCGTTTTATTTTTTATAACATGGTTTATGTGAGGGACAATATATTTTAATATATATGTGGTATTGTATATTATTTTGGGTTAATTTTTGAGGTGTTATTTTAGTAAAGGAAATGTAAATATTTTTGTATTTAGGAAAATGGTAAAAATAGAAAGAGGGAGATATGTAAATTTATGAGTAGAAAAATAATATTGTTCATGAATAGATAAGAAAGAACAATAGATCAAAGAAAATAGAAAATAGAGATAAGAGTGGTAGCTCGGATAATAGAAGAAGAAATACAGAGAAGGGAAAACACAGAGAGAAGAAAAGAAAGAGAAAGTACGGAAACACAAAATAAATAGAGGAGAAAATAGAAAGGGGAATATTTTGTAAATAGATATGTGTAGTAGCATAGAAGAATTTTTTTTATAAGAAAAATAAAATAAGATTTTAACACAAGAAGAGAAACAATTGAAAAACAAAGCAACATCTTTGGGATTGTAAATTTTTTGAATTAATATAATATATTTTGTGTGTGTTTGTGTTTTATTTATATTATGTGGTTTGTTTTTTACCTTGTTGGTTGCATCGACACTAAATTTACCAAAATTCTAGTGTTTGATCAATTTCTCTAACTAGTAAAATATATTATTGATATTAACATCCTTGAAAAATATAACAATGTACTATGCTTTATAACATAAGATAATGTATGTGAATTGTTTGGAATCAAATATATCTCATAATGTTCTATTTGGTATGACGATATGCTTGGAATATGTGGGAAACTCATTCCCACATCTTGCTTCTGCACAAAATTTATATTAGGGTCCAAATAAACCCTTGTAAATATCCTAGGCTAGAACTTATCCTAAATGTACTCATTCTACAACCTATGCTTAGTGATCTTGCTAGTGAAATTTTCTTTGAACATTGGATCCAACTTGCATAGGCTATACTACCTTATGTGATACCATTGTGATGTGTTGAATCAATTGTGAATCCTTTCACATTGAGGGAAAGAAACATCATTTAGGTCGCAGACGACCAATCCACAACGTATCATTGCATTAACCACTCTTTCAAATTTTCCAATCAATATAGCAACCAAAACTAGAAAATATTAGTATGCATGACAAGGCTAGCTTGTAATTATTAATATAAGGTTTTTCGCAAGAACCATTCAAAGTCCTTAACAAAAGACAACCACAATTTTCATTAAATTAATCATGGTTTCATTCTATTTTCAGAGAACTACCTTACACATTAATGAAAAGTCCTATAAATAAAATTGATGGGGTGGGAGTGGTGTGGTTCACATGGTTGTGTACTTACCCACAAATCCCCACGAGGCCACGATGGCAAAATAAAAAACTTCACCACTAGAGGTGGCATCTCTACTTGCGGCCCGACACTTGTGATTACTCCTCACTACCGAGGCTAGTGGCTGCTCCTCTCGTTGTCGATCTTGGTGGCTCTTTTTCATTAAATTAATCACATCTGATTTTCATTCTCCTCTCACCTAGGACACTTGTTTTAGAGTTAAAATACTACCACACATTAATGAATAAATAACTCATTTGTGGAGAAAATATGGATTTCATATATTTTGCATTAAAACAGTACCCAAAACAAACCACCTCTATAAAAAGTTAAAAATAGAATCCTTTTTGCATTCCTCAATCAAAAAAAAAAAATGACAAACCACCACACTAATAATATTTTGCATTCATTCAAAATTGACACTAAAATAATTGTTTTTGAGTCTTAAGGAAATGGAGTGATCTCTAGACCTATTACATAACCCTAAATCTAGAGCCTTTATTGATGGTGGTGGAATTTATGAGTAGGGAATCTTTGGGGTTCATGGAGGGTTTTTTTGTAAGTAAAAATAATGGAACATGCGGTGAAAGGCACTATTTTGGCCGTCAGTGGACATCATGTTTGTTGCCATGGTTCCCATGCCCTTATCCAATTTTTTATGTCCGTGGTGGTGGCGGTTTCATCTCTTCGTGGTGGATCCATTGATTAAGAACGACCTTGATTTCTTTGACATGGTTATTTTTCTTTTGTCATGGTTGGTAGTGCTATGGTCACTGTGGCTCTCACTTGTGATCTTGGGGCGGTTGAATGTAGGGAAACACTAGTTAATGGAATATTAGGTAGCAAGAGTTTTTGGAAGCATCTAAATACTTTTCTCATCCTCCGTCTGAGCACATGGCTTATGTAAATACCTCTCCCACTGTGTTTTGGATCATATGTTATGAAATCAAATGAATATTTCAAGGACAATTGACTTATTTACAAATTCAATAATATTTTCCTCGGTCTACCAAAGACTTAATGACTTGATGTCTTCTTTTGGAGGTTGATTATGAAAGGTAAAGTAGACATTTACCCCACAACTACATGTTTTTTCATTATAGTATTTGATAAAACCTCTATTAGATATATAATGTTTTGTAGAGTTTGGTATATTGAGTCCCACATTCTGATTATGAAGCCGTGGTTGCCCTTTTTTCAATTATTTTATCAATAATTTTTAAGTTAAATTTGTTTAGATATGTTTTCTATATCTGCATCTTCAATATTGGGGTGAAAAATTCTTACTTTTCGTTTGGGATACTATGGGTAAAATCTAGGATATTGACCCAAAGACTTACTTATATGAGTACACCATTTAAGCTTGCATTTTGGTATACGTGAATAATGTAATGCCCCAAATTTACTTGTCACAAAACTTATCTAGAATACCTGTAACAACATTGGAATTTTTTTGTGTGTGAATGAAATGTTAAATGTGTATCAACCGTTGTTATTTCCACTTGATTACTTGAATGGATACACCGAACCGAATGAATAATTAAAGCTTGTGTATCACAATATATTCTCATGTGATTAGGATTTGTTAGGCTTAATTCATTCTTTTTCTACTATATATTATCCAATGACCAACTAGTCTTAAAATTTCTATAGCCTAATTTAAATTATTGGATTTCCTTAAGCTTCCTTACCCTAAATGTTATACCTAACATCATAGCATCATCTTTGTATAAGAAGGGTTCAACAATCTTGACTTTTATTTGATTTACAATAACTATAATTATCTAGTACGATTAACAAGGTACCTAACAATTATTTATAGATTTACACTTATTAATCTTAATTAATATTCATCATGCTTCCTGTTAACTTTTCTAGGGTATGGGAGGGATTACACCAAGCTCTCATTTTTACAAACTAAGAAACTTATCTTACTTATTTTTAAATCATATCATTTTTATATGATGATGGAGTGTGGTAGTACTCATAAAGTTAATTTTTCCATTATATACATTAAGTGAGTTGTGACTATTTAATAGTGTGTCTTATTACCATAGGCCAATGCTATTTATCTATTTGTAGGAATGTGACTCTTCCTTGTCATGAAATCATGTGGGTAATTATTCACTTTCATAATAGTGGCCCTATATTTGATACCATGTCACTCACGTGAGAAAATTAACATTCTCCACACGGTGGTTATTCTCTTTAACAGAGAGAAAATATGAATTTCAAAGGGAGTCTTTGCATGACCAAAAAAAAACAACTAGCTTGGATAAGATTAGTATTTTAATTATTTTCCATGGTAGTATTTAAATATACTTAGCGGTAATTAATTACATTAGGCCAAAAACATTAAACTAGAAGGACTTAAACACCATATATTTACTTTAATTTTGATATAATATTTTATTTCCACTTATGTGAGAATATGGAAACATTAAATAATTCCTTAATCACTAATGGTCCAAAAAGGGAGAGATGGGGTCGAATTATATGAACCTTAAAAGCAATTAAATAATCAAGATAGGTATATACCCTAGATTCTATTCATTTCCATCATTGATTTTAGGGATAAGATAAGAAAAACCTAACATTAATCTAGGCTTTCCACTTTATTTCCCCATCATCCTCACACATTCCATTTGTTCACTTTACTGGTTTGGAGTACATTCATTCATAGAGATGAGAACTTTATGTTATTATCTTTCCATTTTACTTTGCATGTTTAGGGAAGAACTCATGGAGACCAGAGAAATAGTTGTGTTTAATGTCTATTTATTCCACTTTTAGTTTTATTATTTATTTTGGTTACTCTTATTATGGATTCCATTGTAGGTTAAAAAAATTCTTCTCACTCTCTCATTTTACTTTATTGTAACAAGCAAGGGCAGCATATCGGTAGATGAGAGGACACATTTGGAGGGGAAATGACCATGCCATAGATGGTATGGAGGTGCATAGTGTGGGAAGGATACCACAAGGTCTATAGCATGTGTTTCACGTAAATGTTAGTGTAGGTTATTATTTATCTTTTTATTTATTTATCGGGATAATTCTTACACTTATTTTAGCCCTACACTTGTTGGGTTAGCTTGTTTTAGTGTACTAGTTGTGTGGAGTTATCTTACTAGTATTTTAGAGTTAACTTAACTACCAATATCGGTTAGTGGGAGTTCTTCACCACAAATTTAGGTAGTAGTTACATTATCCCTACTCCGATATGTACATCTTTCTTATTGAATAATTAAAGTCATTGTATTGTAATGTATTGAGCATTATGGATTATGATGGATTTCCATATATGGTATTTTAGCTCTTCTATTTTGCAAATCTAATGTGGTGTTCTATTATCATCTGAGATCACGGCTTGGAAAAATCTTCTTATCATTCCTTTCATGGTATCGAGTAGGAGATTGTTGTTGACATCCGTCTATAAGTTTTATTTTGCAAATAAAATATTTGTGTATTTCATATATTTTTGCATGGTCATATTTTTGATTCTTACGCATGATTTTTTGCAAAACAAGAGGCTTCCATTGGATCGAGAAGGTGTGAAAACCTAATATGGTCATATGGTATGATTTCATATGAGGCTTAAAGCTTGTAATTCCTACATAGTAGGTGCTTAGCTTCAGCCCCTTTAGTTTTATGTGTGGTGAAGCATTTTTTTCTAAATTATTTTTTTATGAGACTAACATAAATAATAGAGCAAAATATTAAAAAGCTTGTAACTTTTGATCGGTAACTCGGTTTTGAGTGCCGTTTTTTGCAAAAGTGCTTTTTTTGTGCTCTTTCCATTGGAAATATTTATTTTGAGACTTGAACTATAATTATAAAGTGCCAAATATGGAGGAGTGTTGTAATCAATTGTGGATGCAATTTCAGCTGAGCCCGACATCCTAATTTTTTGGAGTTGTAGTTTGTACCTATCATGGATTATGAGAATGATATGATTTTCTCTAAAGTGTGTGGACTTCAAGAGGATATTGTAAAATTTGTGGAAGAAAATAGATCACTCAAGAAGCAAAATTCTCTTCTACAATCACTCATTCACGATAAAGATACAATAATACACTTCTGCAGAACAAACTTGCTAGCCTACAACATCACCATCATATTGTGGACAACCATATCCATGCTCCTAGTCCACTTGCAGCTATTGCTCATGAACCCACTGACATTGATTTTTCAATCTTTGAGTTTGTTCTGCTCTTGATGCTCATACACCTATGAAGCTTGTTACTGCATGCTCTTCCACATCTGTGCCTATTATAGTACCACATGTTGTGTATCCTATCGCTCAATCGCATGGCTTTTTGAGAAGCATACCATTGCATTGCATTCTCGCATGCTCTGTTCTATGGGTTTCACTAACGGAGTCATTAACAAACATTCACAGGGTATTGTTTCCTCTATTCCACATGTTAAGTGGAATTCTCATCATGACATTGGTTTTTGAGAAGATACTTCATTGGGATCACACATTGACAGAGCTCCTTTTTTTGTTCACTCGACTCTTTCTGAGGATCATGAGCAACACATGAGTTCTACACCTTCACTCAGGCTTGAGAAACCTGAGATTTTAGCTATTAGACATGATCAACCTGACACACATTCTGATGTTCTTTTGCATGAACCCATTGTGCATTTTACACCAAGTCATATGTAGGCATCTTCTTCATCCATCCGTGTTGATTTGGGGTGGATATTTGATCACTCGTGGTGGCGACATAGGAATTTGTTGAGAGGACTCTACAAGCATGGCTCCTCCACCATTCGGCCTCTTGCTCCACTTTCTATACCTTATGCATTGTGATGCTTCTTGTTTTGAGCATTTTTCTTTTATGGGTGTATACATTTATATCTCTCTTGTTTGTTGAGATATTTTGGATCTGTATTTTGACACTTTTTTGGCATGTTGACAGTCTCTCTTGTGGGGGAGCTATTCTGGTGGAGCCTAGTGTTAGTTTGTCAGTGTTTGAGTAGTTGATTTTGACAACTCATATAGATCTGTGGTGTCACTCTACCCATTTTGTAGTATGGGAGGGTGTGGTGTTGATACTGCTTCTTTAGGTTTCATGCCCTTTCCTTGTTACCTTGGATTTTTCTTGGATCATGGCACTCCTATTTATTTGGATCTTGTGTCCTTGCCTTGTTGCCTTGGTTTTTCTTGGATCGTGGCACACCTATTTGTAGCAGTTGATCAAATTATGTTTGGTGTTTGTTTTTCACTTTTCGACATCACTCCATTGACATTCTCTTTGCATGGAGCTATTTTGGTGAAGCCTAGTGTTAGTTTTTTTTGAGTTATATGATCGAGCAGTGGATTTAGACCATAGTGTGCACCACACTTCTTCAACATTGTACAAGTTTTTAGAGTCGAGCTTCTGAGGATATCTTACAGCAGAATTTGCTCTCTACTTTGTTATTACTAGTTTTGGGTACCTTGTGGTGTCCATTTTTCCCAATTATTGTACGTGAGTACTTGATCGAGCCTTGTTATCGGGACTCGGCTTCTTTTCCACCCACCTAAGCTATGCTTACAAGAGGGTGTTAGTGTAGGTTATTATTTATCCTTTTATTTATTTATCAGGATAATTCTTACACTTGTGTTAGCCCTACACTTGTTGGGTTAGCTTTCTTAGGTGTACTAGTTGTGTGGAGTTAGCTTACTAGTTGTGTTGAGTTAGCTTCTCAGTTATGTGAAGTTAGCTTACTAGTATTTTGGAGTTAACTTAACTACCAGTATCAGTTAGTGGGAGTTCTTCACCACTGATTTAGGTAGTAGTTGCACTTCCCTCCTCCTATATGTACATCTTTCTTATTGAATAATTAAAGTCATTGTATTGTAATGTATTGAGTATTATGGATTATGATGGATTTCCATATATGGTATTTTAGCTCTTTTGTTTTGCAAATATAATGTGGTGTACTATTATCATCTGAGATCGCGGCTTGGAACAATCTTCTTATAGTTCCTTTCGGTGACAGGAGGCCCACTCAAGTCATTGCAGGGAGCTGCATGGTGGGAAGTATGTGCTTGGGGTAGGGTTGGCGGTTTGGGTCGGTCAAAGCTATCTAGCCAAAGAAACCCCCTTCCAATAATTATTTTTGTTATTTTCATTAACATTAAGGAATAAAAATGAAAGGAATGTATGTTAGTTTAGGATGTGGGGTCAAAATATATAAGTGTGTCCCACTTAGTGGCCAAAAATATTTTATAATCTTATTAGTAAATAAACATTATAAAATACTATTAAATTTTTAAATGTTATTTAACTTTTGCATGCCCCGCACCTTGGAATATTTTATCTCTTAAAAATACATGTTTGGTCATTTTCATTTTTTTACCATGTGTGTTTTTGTCAGATATATCTTTCTAAAAGTAAAAAAATGCAAACAAAGTGGTGCTCTCCATGCTCGCTTTCGGTTTTGACTAGCGCTTAAACCAGTTCGTGGGTTTGTTTGACATGAAGAGACAAATAATAGATATAATAATTTTGAAACTATACAATTGATATAACATCATTTCATGTTGTTGCTAAATACATTGAGAAATAAAAACAAATACGATAGTTTTGAAGGTATACGATTCATAAAATATCATTTTATTTTTATGTGAAATATATTGAAAAATAAATAATAGATATAATACCTTCGAAGACATACTATTCATATAATGTGAGTTAAATCAGAACCTTGTGACTCTAAGAAATATCTATACCGAATGCCCTTAAAAACAAATCGAAAGTGTGCCTAACTCTGCAACCCTAAAGTTATTACATTAAACTTGTAGTATTAAGAAAATATTGATAATGACATAAAAGAAGTGGATAAATGTAAAATACCTATAACCTACTAACCATAAAATTTTATTGTCATAAACGAATAAAATCAATCCATAGTAACTACTATTATTTGCAAATATACATGAAATTAAAAATTATTCTTTTAGATTAGTTAAAAAATTGATTTTTAAGGGATCAAAAAACCATATACAACTGAAATATAAGCATCATAGCTCATAAGATAAATGGAGTGATTGGGCCATACAATACCATAAAGAAAACAAATAGAAAACCTAAATCCTAAGAATGAGAAGGAAACACAAAAAGAGAAATAAACCCCTCCATAGCAGAAGTTGAAAACCACTTGACCACACACTAAAGACATTCCTTTCTTTCATGGGCCTTAACCATTTGAGACTTAAGATTCATCTTTAGAGAAACATTAAAGTTTTTCCCTTTATTTTTTCCCCTTTATTTGGATTTGCATTCTCATATGGATTAAATGGTAGAAGAATTTAAAAATCCTCCTTATTTTTTTGGCTATGATTCGTCATGGGTGTAGGAGGCTTAGGCATGGTGGTTTACTCCTCTAAAATATGCAAAAATTCAGCGTAAGTTCGATTAACTTGCTTAGCCGTGCTTGAGGAAAAAAATTCCTCACCCTTTTCTCTTCATGAAATTTGGAAGTATCCTCTTGAATAACCAATTCATTTTCGGTATCACTATCCATATGTCCTTTGAAAACTAAATGATCCATATTAAAATCTTTCCACCAAGAGACTCTACCCTTAATCTATTTTTATCGATATGACAATCAGAGGCCAAATGTCCAAGAGCAAAATAATTTCTGCATGTAAAAGGAAAGCCTTCATAATCTACATTTTGTGTTCAGGTCATCACCTTGACTTCAAGCTCCATTGTATCTAGAAAGTCCACATTTTTGTCCATATCCACTAGTATACAGACATATGTAGTGTGATCAAAAAATTCAGTTTTGGGATCTAAATCTAAGAATTTTTCCAAAGCATTACCTATAGCAAGAAAGATATCTTCCTCGAGAATTCTTTGAGGAAAATAAGGTTTAGTAATAAAAGTTTCTTTTAAGGGGTTAAAAAGAGGTAACCATGGCTTCATCAATAGGAGATGAGACTTGAATTCCCGATTTTTCCAAAAAAATCTCGTTATTAGAGGGATTGACAAAAACAGCAATGAAAATGCCACAAAATGAGGGATAAATATTGATTATACCTTATATTACGGGGACACCGTTGTTCTAAATTCCACTTATGAAGACTTGGAAGGCCCGGGTAGAAGTTGTTAAACCTCATTCATTTATATGAAGGATCCATTTTGGTTGTCGATGGACACTTTGTGTTTGTATAATCATATAATGATATATCGAACATCATATAATCATCTTTGTATAACAAGGATTGAACAATATTGATGTTTATTTTATTTGCAACAAAGATAAGTATATAGTATGATTAATAAGGTAGCTAAAAATTGTTTAGTGATTTATAATTATTGATATTTATAAATATTCATCATCCTTCCCATTAAAACATTTAGGGGTGGGAAGGATTACACCAAGGATCATTTTTACAAACTATGAAACTTAGCTTACTTATGTTGAATTGATATCATTGGTGTATGACGATGGAATATCAAAGTACTCCTAAATTTAATCTTATGACTATATACGTTCAGTGGGCTATGACTATTAAATAGTGCATATTATTACAATAATCCAATTCTATTTATATAGTTGTAGGAATGTGATCCTTCCTTATCTTGACATCACGAGGGTAATGATTCACTCCATAATGATGACCCTATATTTGATACCCGATTACTCACAAGAAAGAATAAAGCGTTCTCCGTAAAGCGGTCATTCCATTTAATAGAGACAATGAATCATTTCAATGTGAGTTTTTTCCACACCAAAATAACAATGAATAACTTGGACAATATTGTGTGGATATAACAAGTCGTATTTGTATCAAAATTTATGAAATTTCTCAAACTGTTTCCTATGGAAATAAGGAGATTTTTCACCTAAAATTTAATGGGAAAATGTGTCATTATAATAGAAACTTTTCTAGTTGAGAATGATAAAAATGTGATTGAAAGATGGGAACTAGGGTTTGAAAATGAAATATTGAGATTGTTGGATCCAAATGCTTTCACTAATAGTATTCTTATCACAAATCTTGGTAAAATGAATGATGAAAATTACTCTAACAAAAGGATAAATATGTAACCGACCTTCAAGTAGGGGAAGCCAACACTTTGAAATCCAAGCATGCAGATTAGAGAATATTGGCCACCATTGACTAAATTTGTTTATCAATCCATGTTCTTGGAAGTAAGACTTGGATTTGGTCACACAATCTACAAAGTTCACACATGGAGTGCTAGAGGAAAAGTTCATGGTTTTGAAAGCCCACCCCTTCGAACCACCTCCCAAAATTATTTTTTCTATTTTAAAGAATCATTTGAATGAATTTCTCCCATCTCCTTCCTAAAAACTGTTATATTATTTTTCCCCTCAAGAAAAATCGAATGAACATGACCTCGCATAAAGAAAATTTGAGGGATCAATTCAAATATGGGATCTCATATTTTGGGTTCGAGCCAAGTGAGTTGAAGTAGGATGAATAAATTTCAAAGGAGATCAGGAGTTCAAGCTAGTTCGAGGAATGAAGGAATTATGAAGTTTGAAATTTAAACTTTGGAGATGAGGCCGATTGGAGGTAGGCTGAAGTGAAATTCGGATATTTAGTGGAAAGACACATGAAAAAGTGAGAAGAAATCGTGAAACCCAAACTCCAAAATTCAGAGTTCAGATTTCATAGAATCATAGGTTTCATGAGCTGAGGAAGGTGAATAGTACCCAAAATCTTGAAACCCAAACTCTCGAAACCGTGAATCCTGAACCCCAAAAATCCTAAAACCTAATTTTTTTAAGAAGGTTAAGTATTTAGAGGAATGCTACCAAATTTATCACTGCTTAAAATAATGAGGTATGGGCTTCTTTTTTCCCCAACAAGTAATGTACAATGGAATATGGGCTTTTGAGGCTTTCACATCACTCCTGTAGGAACAATGATGGATTTTATAGGAGTTTTGAGTGCATTTTCATATTTTCTTCCCTCTCTCTCCTCATTTTCTTCCTCCATAAAAATTGTATGGGGTTGCATTATGATGAAAATGTGGTTGAGAATTTTATTCCCCATTTAACCTTTATTTTGTTAGGTTTTTAGGCCTTCCTCAAAACTCTTCAATGGTTTCATGCCTTCTCTACATGCAATGTACTATGTAAATATTAAGGAGTAATAAAATTTTCTTCGGTGTTAATTGTTCTAACCTCTACATGATTTTATTATTTTTCTTTCCTCTCATTGGAAACAAGTGGTTGTGTATATCTTCATTCATTACAAATTAGGGTGTTTTGTGCACATTTTGGGAGTGATGTATTGGGTGTGATCTAGTTTGTGGTGCAAGAGCAGCCTTTCTAGATTCATTTATTCATCATTCTTGTAGGTTGGGGAAGAAATCAAAACTCCTTTCTTGGTGTATCACTTTTCATAGTGTAGGTTTATTTCATGCAATCCTTTAATCCCTGTCCCTTTAAAAGTATTTGATTAGGATTAGTTAGTAGTTTTCCTACATTATGAGTATTTAGTAGTAGGTAGGTTAGGATTAGGGTTCGACCTTCTCCGAAGAGCTATCCCATTTTGCAATGTCCAACACTCGTGGTTGCTCATGTTATGAAATCACGTTGAATGCCCCATCTCAAATTGGGAAATTCGGGGGGTGATGTGATTTTTCCATAACAAAAAATCATAAACAAAGGTAGAGGATGGAACAGGGGTGAAACAAATAAGGAAACTACACATTCGACCACAATCTTGGAAGCAGTCCTACCACCACTACCACTGACATCTATCACACAGTTAAGAGGGGAAATAAGGGTTATCTCAAAAGGGTGAGTGATGAGAGGGTGAAATAGGGCTTGGCCAATATCAATAGAACCTTCCCATAAAGAATATTGCATATTTGATCTTTATTCTAATCATTATTTTCTGACTACAATAAAGGTGAGAGATTTTCCAGTGGAACCACCATCAACCCTACTATTCCGGACCACTCTCCATCTAAATTTTTTGCGTCTAGAAATTATTTGTGGATCGACTACACTAGAGTAACTTCTCTGTTAGAAGATATACTAGTGCCTCTCTCATTATTACCGTTATCCAAGACACACTTGCTATCACTCTCATCTCCACCGATCCGAGTAGGAGAAAAGCTCCTAGGTTTAGGTTTAGGGCTATATTTTCATGTGAGCTATAAGAAACATCTCGCATAATCTTTCATACCATTATTGAATAATCATTTATAACTTACCCTTTTGTAATTTATTTGTTTATATTTATTAGTTATGATTATGTGCAAATATACAAATACCTAAAGAAGATAGAAATAATGATATAAGGAAAAAATGAAAACAAATGCAAAATAAGTCTTAGGTGAAAAACTATAATCAAAGGATACTAATTTATTTTATGATATTAAAACATAATGACGTATATTAAATAAAACAATTTAAATTTTAAAGACTATAAATATATAGGAAAACGTATAAATTAGAAGTTCTTGAATAGGATATTGAATTAAAATTACGTAATTGTTTTCTATCCAACAACTAAAAGTTTATCTACTTTAAAATGCATACTAATTTTTTTGACAAAAATTCAAAAGATAGTAATAAAATGGAGACTAAAATTGAAATAAGACAAACAATCATAGTTGTGATGAGACGTGTGGGTGGGATTATAAAAAATGGGGAAATATTAGTTAGCAATGAGTTATTGAGACACCATTTGACACCAATCTTATTTCTCCACCTCTTTTTGTGCTCTAAAAGTAGTGCATGATGAGTTAAAAATTTACCCATATACTTTTTCTTTGATATACGCAAACATTTTTTTTTCCAATGGTTTTTATTCTATAGAAATGAATTCTCCCTTTATCCATCATAGAAATTAACTGAAAGAATTATGAAGTAAATTAAGTATAAATTTCATGTGATACCACCACTCATATAATGTATGCTTCATATGAGTGTGGAATCAATGCTTGGTTAGTTCTATGATATTGTAGTTCCCATATGATATCATATTTTTCCATTTTATTTTCCTATATTCTCGATTAGTGTAACATTAAATGTCTTTCTTGTGATAAAAAGAACATAGATAAAAATTTAATTGAGGAAATATTTTTGATACCTTGGCTTACATAGGTTGTTGTATTAATCTATTATTGTATCTTATGAGCTATATAGCATATTTCTTGGATAACACTAAATAGGGTTTTTATTGGGACCCAACCTAAGTTAAAAACAACATGAAAGACAAAGATATAACCATAATAACTATAAGAAATAAAAGAAAAATTGTTTCCCCGCACAAGAAGAAACAAATAATTTTTTTCTTTTGTTATAAACCACTTTCAATCCTTCATTCCATCCTAAAAAGGAAGAATTAATTCAAAATAATTGATTGACATATATGAATTATCAATTAAAGGATATGTAGTGGCACATTTTGTTTTTTTTCTTTTCTGGGAATTGGCACATTTAATGGTGCCACATGATCCCTAATAGTAGTTTCAGGTATACAATCCTCAAAATTAGAATTAAAATAATGTTGAATCTCTGGTTTATCATTAATCATAGTATGACATGTGAGGCAATATTTCCACCAAGTATATCTCACATGCTTTTTCATCTCGAGAGGATAGTTTATAGAAATATATTCCAATGCAAAACACCTTCCACATCTGCAGGGAAACCCTTCATAATCAATGGGACGAGTCCAAGTTTTTTCCTATAATTTAAGATAAATATTAGTGAAAATTTCCTTTGAAGCATCTAATTCAATAAGGATCCAGGCATAAGTTGTGTGAATATAGCAAGTGGTATTGGTATAAATAATTACAAAAATTCCCAAAGTTTTGCCTACGAAAAACTAGACAAATTGTTTTATGAAATTGAAGGGGAAAATAAGAAAATCTAATCCAAATTGGTTTAGTTGAGAAATATTTCATAAGTGGATTAAAAAATGGGAACTAGGGTTTCAAAATCAAATAATGAGGTTTTCGGAACCAAATAGTTTTAGTTATAGTAATCTTATGCTTAACCTCAGAGAAAACAACATTACAAATTCCTTTAACATAAGGATAAATGTCTACTTAGCCTTCAAGCAAGGGAAGCCAATAATTTTAAATCCATACATATAGATCAGATAAATTTGGCCACCATCCATTGAATTTACAGAACATAGCATGCTCATGGTAGTTAGACTCGAATTTGGTTGCATCATCTCCGAAGCTCACACACGGAGCTCTAGAGGTAGAGGTCATTGGGACAAATACAAATCCCTTTTGTACCATCTCCATAAATTATTTTTTGATTCACTAGCACAGTAGGGGTGCGTTTAGAAGCAACAACATGGATACAATGATCAGATCCGCCATTATTTCCTTTATCCGCAAATGATAAACTACTCATTCCATTACTTGGTGCCCTTCCGCTAATAATAAAGAGCTCAGACGTAGGGGAGAGTTGAATCGCCTACTCCTGGAAAACCATAACTATCAGATACATCGCATAAGAAATTGAAGATTTGTCACCATCGATGTTGCCTCCCTTCCCCTTACTCCCCTACAACATACTGCAACTGTACGAGAAACCACCGCTTCTAACCGCACTAGGTATTTTACGGCCTCAAATCTCATCCCCTTGTTTGTCACAGACTCAACGAGAAACAGATCTCTTAGGATTAGTGTTAGGGCTAGGGTAAGTTTTATAGAGTATTATGTGAGAGAAAAACTTTTTATTTTAATTTACCTCTTTGGATTTTTAATATAAATTTTTTAAAAAAAAATTGCATATAAGATGAAATAAAAACAAACTTACAGTAAGATATAAAAATTGATCACTTTTGGACATAAAATTTTGTTGTTAGTTGTTTCTTTTGTGTTGAAAAATTAATAGGTTCCTATAATAATTTACAATAGGTGATGAATAATAATCTAATTTTATTAGATACAAAAGTATATAAACTTAGGCACAAAAAAGTATATTTGTTTTCCTTTTAAACTTTAACATGAATGTAAGAGTTTCTTTTATGGATATTAGAGGTGAGATAAGTAATTTAAAAATTTCTAAAACTATTAAATGAACACAAAATTCATAGGATTAGTTACTTGGTATAGTAATTAGAAAACATATGAAAGTATGTCATTCTAAGGATGGGCATTCTTTTTTCTTGTCTTGTGTTTTTTTATTAGATAAGGTAATAAAACATAAAAGCACAAAGGTGAAACATCAATGGACATGCCAAACTTGGCCAAAGATTAAACAAACCGATGAACCAAAACCTTAAAGAAGGAGCACCAAAAGAAGAAGAAAACATAAACAAAACTTGCATCTAACTATGAACAACAAACAAAAAAAGCAAGAAAAACAAATGGGCTCTAGAAAAGGTAATTCAAAGAGGCTTGGCCACCCACAAGGAATGAACCTAATAACCATCTATTTCAGTTCTGAGTTCCTTACCAATTTCTTGCTTTGCATATTTTGAGATCTAAGGCTCATCTTTAGAGGGGAACTTCTAAATTTTCCTTTCTTTTTGTAGTTCACCACTTTAAGATCCATCAGTTTCCTCATTAAGATTTCTACATTATCATCAAGATGGAATGGAAACTTAATTCAATAACCTCCTTATTTTTAGGACTTTAAAAGCACAAAATGAAACATCAAGGACATGACTCGGCCACATCGAGTTGAACAGAGCCACTCATAGAAGAAGGGCTCCCAATTGATTAGAATCCATAGCTAAGGCTCATCTTTAGAGGGGAACTTCTACCAAAGGGAGAGGGGAAGCTTCATTATCGTAAGTTAACCTCTAATGATTCTCCTCTATTTTTAGGACTTTCCTTCATACTAACTTCTTCATTTTAGAAGAATCACTATCTAAGTTAACCTCCCGAAGTCTTTAGACCACAAGATTAAGTCTGATTAACAGATTAATCCTTCCACCGAGAAACCCATTATTTAATTTGTTTTTTTAATCATGTGACAATCTGAAGCAAGATGTCCTAGAGAAAAAAATGTTTTGCACCTAAAATTAAACCATTCATAATCTAAAATTTGTTTCAATATTGAATCCATGAAATTAAGCTTCATAATAGCTGGAAAATTAGCAATGATCATATCCATATCCATTGGTATGTGGGAATATGTGTTGTGATCAAAAGAATCAGTTTTGGGGTCAATAGCTAAGAACTTACCCAACACATTACCCATAGTTCTGAATCATTCCTCACCCTGGAAATGTAGTGGTAGGTAGGGGAGTCTTACCAAAATAAGTATGATATTAATAGTTTTTGTGGAGGGATTAAAATAAGGGAACCATGGCTTCATGAGAAGAATATGCAATTGAAATTCCCATATTTTCCCCAAAATTATGTCCTTATTAGAGGAACTATAAAAAAAGCAACAAATATTCCATGGGAAGAAGAATAAATAGTAAATTTACCTTCAATGAGAGGTCTCCAATGCTCAAATATCTAACTGTATGAAGAGCATGAATTCGAGGACAACCACCATTGTACCACCAAATAAAACCCCTTGTTGAAAAAACTTTATATTATCTGTAACCTCATCTCTACAAGAAACCTTATGTATCTTTTTGGGATAGGCTATGGCTTTACCAAGTGGACAACTATCAAACTTGGTAAGAGCCAAGAAATATTTAGCACCATTCCCAACTACATCTCCCCTTTTCAAAGCTCCTGCAGACCAAGCCAAACTAGAACCTCCTTGGATGAAATATTTATGATTCATGGTTCCCCAAGCACAAGCTCCAATAGCCACAATGTGGTTGATTCGATTGATCGAAAAATGTGTGTTGTTTTGTTTTCAATTTTAAAAGTTTCCAAAGATTGTGATTTTCTTAACCAATTTTAAGTATTCTAAATTCCACAAATTGATTAAATTCTTATTACTATGCATCCATAGAAGTGCGGAAAACTTGGGTAGAAAATAAATAATCAAAAAATTAAAAACCCTAAGATAAAAAAACAAGATTGTTTACGGGGTTCGGAAATTCCTACGTCCCCACAGGTTCGATTGAGAGCCGATCCATTAATAATATTGAAATTTAAGTACAATAACTCTTACAAAACAACTAATAATGAATCAAAATTGGCAAATGAGCTATTAAATGTCCCAAGAACTCGAAAAATAGCAAAAGCGTCTCAGAAGAATGATATGTGGCTCCTACAATGTTTTCCCAATGTGATCTCCCCTACAACTATGTTAGGAAAACACCTAAAAATGGAGATTTATAAACATTCAAGGAAAAAAATCATATATCTAAGATCATCTTTGAGTTTTGAACACTTTTCATCTTTACACCAAGTCACTTTTCAGACCAGAAGTGCATTAAAATTCGTGTTTTCCAACTAGATCTCTTGTAGATCCCTATTAAAAACTGCATTCAAAGCTTCCAAAAATATGTTAAAACTCAAAAAAAACATCAAATCTTACATAGTTGGAATCATCTCATAATTCCCTACATTTCACCTTTTTACTCTAAGTTCTCAATCTTAGCCCAAGGCCTTCAAAAATGGTGTTTTCTGAGAACTGTCTCCTTATCCTCCTTTGCACAGATCTGGCCCTTCCCCTATACAAATACAAGTGAGCTCAATATATATCACTTCCAAGAGGGTGGCGGGTTGGTAAGGCCGCCTATATTTTTTGGATAAGGTTAGGGGTTCAAATCCCCCCTTCTTCTCCTATGTCGCCTCTTTTTGTTTTAATCCCATGTTTAAATGCATTTCTAAAAGATTAGCACATATTTTAAATGGGATAAATCCCATATTTGGTGGGATGGAATTTGTTTAAGGCTTTAAATAGCCTTTCCCCACACAAACATAGTGGTCAAAGGACCACGTGAGCATAACCGCCCCCTTCTCAACTACTTCATCACCTTCCACATGGTCATATCATGTTGGCGGCTTATGTAGGTATACTAATGTATAAACATTAATATAAAAGCATAGATATCAATATTGGAAAATAATTACAAGGTAATTTGAAATTCGACCCAACAATAATATGATATTTCAATAATGAAATATGGTAATAAATACCATTTGTCGACCCTCGATAGGCAAATCGAACTTGTGGTGGCAAGCCACATGGTGGTTTGAGGACCCACCACGTCGGCGATAATATTATCGTCCTCACGGCGGTCGGGCTCCCCTCCGTAATAAAAGTTGACCCTCTTGTTCTGGCCCGCTTTTACGTGTGTCAAAGACCGGAGGTTGTAAACAACTCGAACAACCTTCATTTTTTCCCTTTTCTTCTTTTGCCACATGTCACATTGCTTTATTGGTCAATTATTGACATGTTGACCGTGAGTTGACTTTCTGTTGACTTAACTTTGATGAACATATCTTGAGCTCGTGAGTGTCCATTTTTCACGTTCTTATACCAATGGAATGCTTCAAAGGATTTACTGCAATTGTATGGTTTAGGAAGATTTAGGAACATTTAACACTAAAATTGATCTCCGATCACTTAGCCCCTCGAGAGAAGGCTTTTGTCCACAAAAAGTTGTTTATCAACCCACAAATAATGCTATCTCTTCCTGCATTGCACAAACACATACAAGAACCTGAAATAACATTATAGGTTAATAAAAATGTAAATAGTTGATTAGCTAATTACATAACCGATCAGATAATAACACCGATTAAGCTAGTGTTCAAGTGAAATGTTGTAGCCCTATCAACTCTACACACAACTGTGAACTATCATACCCCACTGTAATGCCATCACAATTAACTGACTAGATAATAACACCCATTCTATTATAGAAAGCTAGTGTTCAACTGTCACTTTGTGACATGTTCGATTACCAAAAATTACAATTCCATAACACATATCAGTATACAAGACATCTAAACTACCCACAATTAGGCTAGTGCCCACTACCCATCTGAAACTGTAACAATTGCAAGTATTCACTATCAGAATAAAATAGACTATCAACGCCCAAAAATAGCTATAGTCAACAATTGAATCCACGTGAAGCTGCCAAAACATTGTATCACCATCACAAATAATAACTCAGATAATAACACCCATCTATAATGGAAGCTAGTGTTCAACTGACACTTTGTGATTATGCTGATTACAACTACAAGTTTCAAATTTAGACATGCTTCGATGCCTATCCCTGCATACTATTTTCAATAATGGAACTACTAACCAATATGAGAAAACAAAACATGAGTATGATGAACCTATCACTCAAATCTTCTCTTTAGCTATTTCCATTCATTTTCAAAGCTTAAATATCAACTTAGGAACAAATCCTTATCAATCAACAGGAATCCCTAAAATATAGCTCTAAATATTTTTTGCTTGCCTACTATCAACAATTTACTGTAGTGAAAATATAAAGTTGAGGAGTTTTTTTCCCAACCAATCACTTGGGTTTTTCCATTTTGGTTGTTTTACCTTCTTAGTACCTAAAATGAGTTTAGTTAGGTTTAGCACTACTAGTTTTACAATATTGTTCTTTTAACAACTTTCAATTTTTTTCTTTAAAACAAACCAACAAACCTTAACATCATGACCATTCCTATTCCAATGGGAACAAAATTTAACTTCCCTATTTTTAGGAGTCTTACCCATTTTACCATTCTCGGAACTTTGTCTACGAGAATGATTCCCCTATTTAGGAGAGGTAATATTCTTGCCATTTCTCGCCTTTCCTTAGTGAGATTGGTATTTAGCACCCGCCTTATCATTCACAAAAGGCATTAACTTCTTAATCAAAATTTTCCTCTTCCAACAATATGCAATGTGAATGATTAGTACCTTCACAAAATGTGCAAGGAAAGCATATTTTGCCTACCAAAGCTATATTGTTCCAACTAAAAGAGTGTATTAGAAGTTTTAGGATTTGATTTTCCCTTAGTGTTATTTTTAGTGTAAGTGGAAGGAGGTGGAATCTGATTACCTCTTTTACTTTTTTTCTTACACCTTTCATTGTTCCTCCTGATGGCGGAATCCTGCAATTCTAGTGGTGTAGATCCTTGGCTGTTGGAAGCTTGTCTTCCTTCAGTTGCTTTGGAACTTTCTCCAATTTCCATTTTCCCACTAGAATAACCCAAACCTACAAACCAAGGCTGATCCTCTACCTGTATTGGGTTAGCATCACCTTGTCCATTTTTACCAAGGCCCTTTCCATTAAATCCCATCTTAACCATTAGCTTAGACCCAATTCCCTTAGTGTGTTTTTCAAACTGACCCAAAGGAATATCTGAAACTGAATGAGAGGAAGAATTAAAATGTGAACAACTTACAGTGCATTTTGTCATAGTACCTACATCTGATTTGGAAGGCATTTCCTTCTTGTGTTCACCTTGTTGCAACTTTTCCAAGAGGGCATCCTTGGTCCGTATTTCTTCCTACAACTCTTTAACAAAGCCCATCAACTTCTTTGCTCTCTTCAAGCATCTTGTTGACATACTCCTCTTTCTTGGTTATAGAGGATTGTGGCTCATATTTTAACCACACTATTTCCTCTTCCAAGGAATAAAAATTATCTCTCAAGAAAGAGTTTTCTTCTTGGAGTTGGTGGTTTATGGCTTCAAGCTCATCCAGTTGCTCCTATTTGGATGACTTGCCCATGATTCCTTGTTCCTGCAAACACAACCTGTACTTCCAAAACTGCACACTATGAAAGAAGATTAACAAGCCCCAAAATGTCTGCACACTAAAAACTAAAATCAATACTGAAACTGAAGCCAAATTTTCAAACACAATTAGAAGCTAATCTAGAAATCTAACTGCTCTGATACCAAACTTGAGCTGAAAAATGTGTGTTGTTTTGTTTTCACTTTTAAAAGTTTCCAAAGATCGTGATTTTCTTAACCAATTTTAAGTATTCTAAATTCCACAAATTGATTAAATTCTAATTATTATGCATCCATAGAAGTGTAGAAAACTTGGGTAACAAATAAATAATCAAAAATTGAAAACACTCAGATAACAAACAAGATTGTTTACGGGGTTTAGAAATTCCTACGTCCTTGGGTTGATTGAACCGATCCATTTATAATATTGAAATTTAAGTACAATAACTCTTAAAAATAACCAATAATGAATCACAACCTACAAATGAGCTCATAAATGTCCCAAGAACTCGAAAAATAGTAGAAAGCTGTCCCAAGAACGATCGTGGCTCCTATAGTGTTTTCCCAATGTGATCTCCTACAAACTATGTTTGAAAAACACCTACAAATGGAGATTTATAAACATTCAAGAAAAAAAAATCATATATCCGAGATCATCTCTTAATTTGAACACTTTTCATGTTTACACCAAGTCACTTTTCGGACTAGAAGTGCATTGAAATTCATGTTTTCCAACTAGCTATCTTGTAGATCCTGTTAAAAAATTGCATTCAAAGCTTCCAAAAATAGGTTAAAACTCAACAAAAACATCAAATCTTACATCGTTGGAATTTTCTCAGAATTCCCTACATTTCACCTTTTTACTCTGAGTTCTCAATCTGAGTGCAAGGCCTTCAAAATGGCATTTTCTGAGAACTGCCTCCTTATCCTCCTTTGCACAAACCTGGCCTTCCCCTCTACAAATACAAGTGAGCTCAATATATATCACTTCCAAGAGGGTGGCGGGTTGGTAAGGCCGCCTATCTTTTTTGGATGAGGTTAGGGGTTCAAATCCCCCTCCTTCTCCTATGCCACCTCTTTTTGTTTTAATCCCATGTTTAAATGCATTTCTAAAAGATTAGCACGTATTTTAAATGGGATAAATCCCATATTTGGTGGGATGGAATTTGTTTAAGGCTTTAAATAGCCTCCCCACACAAACATAGTAGTGGTCAAGGAGCAAAGGACATGAGCATAACCGCTCCCTTCTAACCACTTCATCACCTTCCTAGAAAGCGTGTAATGGTCGGATCCATGGCGGCTTATGTAGGTATACTAATGTATAAACATTAATATAAAAGCATAGATATCTATATGCGTGGTATGTGGCATTTGGGAATAATGCGTGGCAAATAATTACAAGGTAATTTGAAATTTGACCCAACAATAATATGATATTTCAATAATTAAATATGGCAATAAATACACTATATCGACCCTCGATAGGCAAATCAAAACTTGTGGTGGCAAGCCACGTGGTGGTTTGAGGACCCACCACGTCGGCAATAATATTATTTTCGTCAAACTCACGGCTTGGTGGGCTGCAGCTTCCTCCGTAATAAAAGTTGAGCCTCTTGTTCGGCCCACTTTTATGTGTGTCGAAGACCGGAGGTTGCAAACAACTCGAACAACCTTTATTTTTTCCTTTTCCTTCTTTTTCCACGTGTCACATTCTTTATTTGCTTCATCACCTTTCATGTGGTCATATCATGTTGGCAGCTTATCAATTATTGGTCAATTATTGACCCAACTGTTGACTAAACTTTGACCGGACATATCTTGAGCTCGGAGAGTGTCATTTTTCATGTTATTATAGGTTGTCGAAAGCTCACTCGAACAAGGATTTACTATACTTTGGCATGGTTTATTGAAGTTTTAGGAACATTTAACACTAAAATTGATCCCCTAATCACCATAACATCATATAACCATGGTTTATTGAAGCCACCTTCCTATGTCTTTCCCCCAAAACAACATAGGTGTACTTGTCTCCAAAAAATCCATTCATTAGACCCCAAATTCCTTTTCCAATCACATACCTCCACCATTGAAACAAAATAATCTCCACGGTTATGAGGAAACTCCTGTAATGATGGAAAAATAGCCTTTACAGAGTCACCTCCATGCCCTCCGCAAGATCTACCCAAGATAGGGTGTGGATATCCAAAACTATATCCCCTCGGTGACAAAGCCCACTCCTCCATGACCCCTATCAAAACCAGGGGCAGATCGACGCAACCCATAAGGTTATGACATACATTTTCAAGCATTGTAAAGGAATAATTTTTTTGATCAATACATTTTCAATAATTTTTAAAAGTTATCAATACATAAATTATTATTATTGGTCCTCGTATTTATAGTATTAATCCTATTTAAATATATATGGTAGTAGATATAATGTAAATAAGAATAAACCATGTGTATGATTATATGTGTTATCAGCCACATTACAAAGGTGAAAACCTCACTACCCTCATGGCCCCTCCTCCTCGCAAACCCTTGAACAAAATGAGGCTAATAAGAACTTTAATTCCAAGTGTTCTATGATGTGTCATGTAACTATTTTTTCCACATGCATTGTGGCATATTTAGGTATCTATGGTATGTACTAAATATTTTTTTAATTACATACATATGATGAAATATACATATGCATGAGTATAATCATGAAAGCATGGGTGAAGTATGATGAATGAATGAAAAACATGTCATACAAAGATTATTAATATTTGATCAAGTTAATCATAAATATAAATAATAATTTCCCGAGATATGAATAATATAGAACATACAATGTATTTATACCATAATTAAATTATGTTATGGAATACACACAACAATATACATTATAAATATTTTTTATAAGAAATTAGTTTGATCTATTGAATTAACAATTAATCATGCATAACAAAAATATGAATTAATAATTGTAACAAAGATTTTAACAATTAATTGATATATCAAATACAAATTATGATGTAAATAATTGGTTGTATGAGTTAAAACTAATGATATTTTCATATCTAGACAAGTAGAGAAGGAAAATAAAAATATTGATGATTCAATGTTAATACAAGAAATAGAAGCTAAGTGCGGGATCATAACTTTTATAAGATCAAACCAAGGAAATGTACATCCTTGACTAGAGATGTACAATCTTGGACTCATATGTATTACTTTTTCCTATCTTATTGTGTTCTTTGTTTTCTTGGAAATTTACTTAGTTATGTTTCGTATTTATTACATGACCTCAACTAAAACTATTATCAAGTACGATAAATTTGAAACCCTAGGCAATTGAAATACCATGGATCCAAAAATTAGATAACAAAAAGGATAAATAAAGTGTTTGGTAAGGCAAGACTACCCTTTTGGTTGATCGCACTAATGCAATCGAGTGTTACACTACATTCGCTCATAAATAATCCACTCTCATATAATTATCCTAGGTGAGTTTGTAAAGTTGAGTTTCATCTAAGTAAACACCATAAGAGTTCATTCATTCCATTTGACACAAACATAGTTGCCTCACTATTCATTAAGAAATGTTCACAAATAAGTTGTAACATGGTGTAATATACTTTAGCTACATGACCTAAAAATTTGTTACTTGAAAATCTCTAACAATTTCGAGAGTGATTTTCTCTTACAAAGACATGGATCTAAGACATTTATAAATCTAAAAATGGAGGAACCTAATCTTATTTACATGGATCAATAATTTGAATAAATATAGTGGTTCTCATTCTAAATTATTTACAATTGGTATAAGATGATATAGATCCATGAGAGCTTTTGTAGTGATAATTACAATAGTATCTCATAAGATTCCCTAGTGAGTACTAGACTAATAATATATTATTATAGAGTTTTTCGTACATGAAATACTATAAGGATGACCCTCAAAATTTATAATATTTGAAATAAATATATTCAAATTGAAGTTAGATTTAAAATATTAGAAGACCCAAGACCACACAAGTCATTTTGCAACCATATAAAACCTCACGATGAAGTTGTATGGTGCAAAATAAGAAGTATGTGATGTGAAATAGAATGTTCCAAAATAATGCATATGGTTTATTTACTACTTTTATTGATTAATATTTTTTAAATTTTCATCATAGTGAAATATAGACATGAGAAAGTAAAAAAACATATAAGGAAATGTATTGATTGAACATAAAATATGAGCATTTGTTTTAGCAAGACAACATATCAAAAAATTGCAAAAGGATCATTACATAATTTTAGTGTCTACACTTAATGATATGCCACTATATAATTACATTATAAGAAATAGGGTATGAGTTACTTAAATATGTATCAATGAAAAAAAGGTATTTTTCCTAATAGATCGATCTAATAAATTATTAAAACTTGAATGATAACATATAAAAAAAATCTTTTTTTGGGTGATTTGGTTTAAAAGGATTCAAAGCGTGAGGATTGAATGTTGTTTAGAACTATGAAAAATACCATCTCCGAAACCATAAATGAAACCTAAGCACGGTAATAGTGAGGTTATAAAGGTGGGGGGGCTCACGGGATGATGCAGTGTCTTTAATTGATTTGGCCCTCTCAAGGAATGGAGGAAGCAATAGATCCCTTTCATCAAGCCCTCTATTTGTTCATGGTTATGTTGATTATAAGAATGGCGGTGGGGGAACATACCCCTGCAAGAAATATCATCCCAAATGGCCGTGACTTGGAAAGGAGGCCTGATCCTATCTTGTGGTATGATTGGGAAATGCATGCCTCTTTATAGGGTGTGGGAAGCTATTTTCAGCAGAAACAATAGGAAAATATGTAGGGGTTTGGAATTTCTACCAAATAGTTTTATGATGTTGTTTCTAAGTAAGAAAAAGTCAGTGATAGGGGTGTTGAAAAACCTATAAATCCATGACAAAAGACTCAAGTGCTGAATATTGGAGATGATCTGCTGCAAAAGGTTCACAATGTGGAGGAGCTTCTCTCTAGCTTGGCCTCATCTGCAAATTTCACAAGTTTTAGCCTAAGCTTGTTGAGCTCCACGACTAGATAATACCGAGATGGAGGAAAACATTAACGGTAATATTGATCTTTACCCACGTGCTAAATCTTACTTCATTGTTGTCTTTGAAACCACATAAGACAAGGATGTGATTTTTTTATCAATATTGTGTTTGAGGTGGACAAGGACTCATGTTTAAGTGTTTAAGCCATAATATATGTTTTTGACCTTCTAAATGAATCCTTTGATACCTAGCCTATTTGGGTTAGAATACTATGGCTACCATTACAAGTTTGGAGTAGAGAATGTCTCACTATGATAGGGGATACACTTTAGGTCAAAGTATGAAAGTTGATGAAAAAAGTTTAATTATGAATCATACAAATTTTGTTAGAATATTCGAGATCTTGAAACCCGCAAAGCTCTTCCAACAAAAATTAATCTACAAATCAATGAGAGACATTGGGTGCAAAGGTTAGACTACAAGGGTCTAGCTTTCGTGTGTTGTAGGTGTTCTCAAATAGGCCATGTTGGTGCTCAAAATAGTCTCGTTCTAGTTTTCCTTTGAAAATATATTGATTTGTGGCCTCTGTCACTTTATTTTATCCGTGTTGTTCTGGTTAATCTTTGTTGCCAATTTTAATCTGTTCTTGGGTCGTAGATCATTTATGGGTCCATGGTTTGCTCCTTGTTTCTTTGTTCCTCTGGAAAAGGTTTGTAACTCGGGTTCTCCCATGTTTTCTATTCTCCATAGTTGGGTTTTGTCTTCCTTCTTGTTTCTGCCCTAAATACTTGAAGAAAATGAATGGATGTATCTCTGAGAAACATATTTGAGCCTTGTGACATTTCTAAATTCTCTATCCTTGGAGAAAGTTTCATTTTTGAGTTCGAAGGATCATTTTTCTATATTTTATGGTTTGATGGTAATTTCTCCTAGTCAAATTTGCATCCTTGCATTGACAGGGGACGTGGCACCTTTTGGTTGACATTGCTCAGCTAGGTACTTCAAAAATTTCATGGAAATCCTCAACTCAAAATTGTCCACGTGGAGAAGCGGCGCTCGTTTGAGGATCTACTTTTGGGTTTGGCCTTGGAGTAGCACCAGGAGGACACATGGAGGTTTATGCTACTTTGCCCAAACTTAGACAATTTTTATGCAATTGGTATAGTTTGGCAGAATAGGAGACATGGTGCGAGCTCGTGCTCATTCAGGGTTTCCACTTTGGGGACCATTTTGAAATAGCGCCATGGAGACACATGGAGGAACCACACATGTACAAGGACCGGCCCTTGGGTTTCATTTTAAACAAGTGCTAGGATGACACGTGGAGGCCACCACTCACTTTCCATTTTGCTTATACTTTTCAATGGCCAAAGGAAACTACCTCGGAGCATGACACGTGGCACCTTCTGTTGAGCTTCAAAGCATTCAGAAAAAAATTTCGTAACAAATAAGACACGTAGTGAGCCTACGCTCGTTCAAGGTATCAATTTTTAGGACCATCTCAAGGTGCGCCATGGTGACACGTGGTAGTTTGAAAAGTCAAAGGGGTGGGAAGTGGACCATCAGAGGTAAATTGGATTTTTTGCCTCTTAAGGATTAAAATTTCAAAATGGCCCACAACCCCGATAAAGGAAGGGTCAAAGCTTGCTCCAGTCAATGCCGGAGGTGCAGACTCTCGAGGAGAATTTGGAAAAAAATCATTTTGGGAGAAAAGGAAAAAACATCAAAATGGCCCATAAGCCCGATGAGGGAAATAGTCAATATTTTGCCCCAGTCAATGGCGGAAGGGCGAGCTATGGGGAAAACTTGGAAAATTTTCCCTTTTCCAAAAAGGGAGTAAAATGGTAGAATTTGGTCATACTTTGCTAGGGCCCACTTTAGGACATGTGTCAGGCTCATTTCCTAAGGGGAGGTGCAGAGAAAAGTAGATTTTTTTTTCATTTTCAAAAAGTTGTTAAAAGTCAAAGGATGCCCCCAGGTCTATTTTTAAGTTTGAATCTTCCACGTGGACGGGCAATTTATCATTCAAAGTAAAGATCAATGATAAATTTGAATGTCTTAATCTTATTTTTTCCCCATTTTACTTGAAACACGCCTGGAAGTGTGAGTCTTCATGATTCCTTGGTATTTCATACACGCCAAGCAGAAAGGAGAGTTAATGTTGATATCTGAATTTGGTGGGAAGATCTGGAAGACATCTTTCACAATAAAATCATCATCCGACTATTGTGCTCGATAAGAATTTCTATTTTTCTTCTCAAGCATGCAAGGAGCTAGATTTGATAGACTAGGAGTGGAAGTGGTTGGAAAATTGAAGAAAGATTGATTTACGAGAGGAAGGAGTTGAATGCAGGAGATATTCGATCAAATCTACCCCCTATAAGAGCACCTAACGACTTTTTACAGATCTGATTCTGAGAATCATGATCAAAATCATGGCGAGCACTGGTGCATTAAACGTTTTTATCTTTTGGGGAGAAGGGGCTCTATTCTAAATGTTATAAATGGCACAAATGTTTCGTGTAAAAGGGTTAGAGGTTGGAGGTTAGAGTGCGAGGGGTTGGGACTAAACTTTCTAATAGAAAAACCTTGACAAAGCCCATCATTTTGAGAATACGTCTGAGAAACTTGGTTATCTATTCTTGTATTAAGTTTTATTGTGTTAAGGTTGTTTCAAGTTTATATCCATTGAAAAGATTTGAGACTGTTTCTACAACCTTTCCCCTACTAATAAAATTAATAAAATTTGAGTTTTTCTATGTTGTCTTGAGCAAAATGTGTTGGTTTTATTTCTAAATGTATGCAAGAAGTTTTTCTTGTTTTTGTTGCAATCTTGTATCAAATCTGATTCAATCACATAGGCCTCAATCCTTGTGATAGTTTAGTGGCATCTGCAATTTCATTTCTCAGAAGAGCTTTCATTTGGGATTGGAATAAATGATTTAAAATCACTTTTCTTTAATCTTTGATAGAGATTATCTGTAAGCCTTTGGGTGTACCTTAGGCATGATTTGGCTTAGATCTTGATTCTTTTTGGATTTTTAGCTCGAGCCTTCATGACAAAATCTCAAAGATTGTGTGAAAGAGTGCTAATCTAAGCCTCCATTGAAGCACATATTCTAGTTAAATTAACATTTTAGCTATTTTGTTGCATTCTATTGGTTTAACGTTCCATTTTGTAAAGATTCCTCAAGTATCTAGTGAATCAAGTTCATTTTTCCCCACCTGCTACCAAACAAGATTCATTCAACAACCAATCCTACCTATGCTACCCTATTTTTCCTGTGTGTGCATACAAATGCGTAATCTCTAGTACTAAAACACGTGGAAGCATGTGCAGTGGTCTGAAATGTCTTTAGTAACCTTTTTGTTGTTGTGAAAATATCTCCATGATCTGGAAGTGACAACTCATGAGATTCAAATATGGTGTGTTGATCATATTTTCCAAAGGTCTTTTCTATAAAATTTATGCAAAAGAAGGATTTATCATTGTTCTTCAATAAATAGAGGTTACAAGAAAGATTCTTTTACCTTGGTTGAAAGGCACAACCTAAAATAGTGAGGATAGATCAAATCATCTTGAGGGTGCTATCCATTTCACGACATTTGAGTGACAAAGGGTGAGTTAGATCTTATCCCTAGCTACAAAATGACTCACCTTGATATAATTTCTCTCTAAGTTTATTGTCAAACTAGTGATGCTACTCAAAATTTTGAGGGATGATCAATTTGGATACCAACACGTAAGTGGCACCATTTCCGGGGAGCTAGTGGATCAAAATTCACTTTCAAACCCTGATAAAACACTTCTTGTATGCTCTAACTGATGTGTAGAATTCTTTTAGTGTTCACACCTAGTGCACTATCTTTCATTTAGTAAATCCAAGTGAAGAAAAGCTAGAACCTTTCATTTCTAGTTTCTAGCATTGATAGACATTTGACAGATCATATTTAGTGCATAAGCACAACTAAGGTGGAAATCCTTAGTGGCGACTCCTTTGATCTGATTTTAATGAGTACCAGTGTCTTAGAACTCTGTTAAAGTCAGATTTGTTACTAATATTTACAAAGATGGAAGGAAGAAGATCTTTCTTTGCTAGGGATCCTACTAGGAAATTGTTTCCAGAGCTAGGAAAAGTAAAATCGAAGGAAGAAAATCCTAGAGAGTTGTGGGAGATCAGCACACAAGAAGAGGGATCTCCATTGATGAAAGTGATCGGCCCATCATTGAAGACTACCATTCAAGTGACTCTAAATCAGGTAGCCTCTTTGTGGAATTGAACTCTCCAGTTGGAGAGGGGCCCTCATTTGATTTTGAAAGGTTTGCTTCACATTCTACACCTGTCTTTTATGAGGTTGATAGGGATTTCCAAGAAGCAAGGCCTTTGGGGGATACCCATTTTGAAAATTATACTCTGTGTTCCAAGGACCCTTAGCCCCTTATTAATTTGTCACCCCTCTAGGGTCACCTTCTCGAATCAACATGGCCCAGCCCCCACCCAAACCCCCTTTTGTTGTAAACACCTTTGGACCTATAAATTTTGTGGGAATGGCTGGATATCCAAATGCAGTGCCTCAAGATGTAAGGAACAAAATGCCAAAGTTCCAAGGAAACAATGTTATTAATGGTGATCAGTAGATTGAGAAACAGGACTAAGCTTTGTGTAGATTTTATTAATGTCCATCAAGTAAACATTACAGAGAATGGGCTGCAATATTTATAGATATTGCACAGCCAAATACATCCGGAAGAATAAGTTGCACAGGTGCAACCAAATGCCAGAATAAACAAGCTTCCAATAACATCCGGGAAGCAGGAAATGAATAGATACAAATATATTGTTGAAAACAATATAACAGTATGAATAAAGACAAATATGGTTGATTAACCATATAACCATAATTATTTAATTAATAAAATTAAATAATCTAAACTATGCAGAATTAATATTAGGATAATAATATTTAATCCTAACATTCCCCCCCTTAATTGTGCATTGTCTGAAGAGATGAGGAGAGAAATGCTCTGAACAACTCGAACTTGTCACGTGCAAGTGACTTTGTGAAAATATCTGCTCGTTGTTCAGCCGTTGGACAAAACTGAAGCTGGATGTTGTGCTTCAACACATGTTCATGTATGAAATGAACCTGAACTTCAATGTGCTTTGTTCTCTCATGAAAAACTGGATTGCGAACAAGTTTGAGAACACCTTCATTGTCAACAACATACATGGTGGTCGGTTTGTCTGTGGTATTCCAAGTCCTTCCAAGATGCGACGTAGCCAAATCGCTTTGGCATGCATGCCTTCTCCCGCAGAACGATACTGCTTCATGGAAGAGCGAGAAACAAAGTGTTGTTTCTTACTTCCCCATGATATTGGTCCAGATCCCATAAAGAATACAAATCCAGAAGTGGATTTTCTATCATCAATGTTACCTGCATGATCTGAATCCGAATATCCAAATCAAGAAGTAGTTTTCATTCTTCTCAGTATTCTAGACCAAGATCCACCGATCCTTCGAGATATCTCAAAATGCGTTTTGCTGCTTTCCAATGACAAATTTTGGGTTCCTGCATGAACCTAGATAGATAGCTCACTGCAAAGTTGATATCTGGTCTAGTGTAGGTCAGGTAAATGAGACTCCCAATCAGCTGCCGATAGAGAGTGGCACTTACCTCGGGAGATGGATCTCAACGAGATAATCGTAACTGTTCTCCATAGGTGTAGCAATTGGTGTGCAATCCATCATCCTAAACTTCTCGAGCATTTGTCTTGGTATATTTCATCCGAGAAACAAAGATGTGATTCTCTTTTCGCCATACTTCTAGTCCAAGACAATAATGCATAAGCTCGAGATCCGTCATGTCGAATGATCGCTTAAGATCTTTCTTCGTTTCATCAATCATCTTCATCGAATCGCCAAAGTGATGACTAGATCATCGACATAAACTACAATAATCACCATCTTCCCCTTGCTTTTTGAGGTAGAGATTGGGATCGTATGGATTTGACGAATCCATGTTGTATGAGATGCTCATCAATCTTGATGTACCATGCCCGGGTGCCTGTTTGAGGCCACACAGAGATTTCCCGAGTCTCCGCATACCTTTTCTTCTTGACTGTGTACAACATATCCCTCAAAGTTGAGTCATGTAGACTTCTTCTTGTAAATCTCCATTAGGAAGGCACTTTTTACATCCATTTGGTGAACTTTCCATCCAAATCAGCAAAGCAGAGCAAAGATCATCCTGATCGTTTTGATCTTAGCTGTGGGAGAAAATGTCTCCTCATAGTCAATGCCTTCTTTTTGTGCGTACCCCTTTGCTACAAGTCTTGCTTTGTACTTGTCCACTGTCCCATCTGCTTTGTACTTAGTTTTGAATATCCATCTGCATCCAATGGGTTTCTTCCCTGGTGGAAGATCGACAAGCTGCCAAGTGTTATTCTTCATCACTGATTGATATTCAAAATCCATGGCATCTTTCCAAGATTTTGACTGTAGGGCTTCCTGGACTATAGAGGGCTCATCTGATTCAATAACTCTACTCATCAAAGAAAATTTAACTTCTTCTCTTGCTTTATTGCGAGTCCGTGGTCCAGGGGTGGATGTATCCAGTGGAGCATCCAATCTTGCATCTCGTAATGTACTTGTACACCATTTAGGCATACGTTGAACTATTCCCATGGGTTGTGGTTCTATCTGATCAACACCATCATCCCCATCATCACTTTCATATTCTGAGGGAACATTAGCTTCAATTTTTACAACAGGTGAAAATCTACATCTCATGCGAGTCCAGGAGGAGGAGTCTCGCTTCCTTCTTCTCGAAAAACTCAACATCTCGCTTGTGTAGACTTTTCTGGTCTTAGGATCCATCAATCTATACCAAGAGTCTCTTTCAATGTATCCAATGAAGATGAGATTTTGTGACTTCATATCTAATTTATTTCTGCTCTGTTTGGGTATGTGCATGCCGGCTTGCACCCGAATACTCGAGGTGTGCAATGGATGGTTTCCTTTTGACCATGCTTCTTGTGGTGTAATTCCATCAAGAGCATTGCCAGGCGCTTTGTTTAACAAATACACTCATTGTTTTTGCCGCTTCTACCCAAAATGTCTTTGCAAGTCCGAATCATCGATCATGCATCACACCATTTCCATGATAGTACAATTTCTTCTCTCTCGACAACACCATTTTGCTGCGGTGTGTGTGGAGGAGGCATTTGTCGACGAATCCCGTGAAAGTGTCAGTAGATAGTCTCTCGAACTCATCACCGGTGAATTCCCCCTCGATCTAAGCGGAGAGTTCTGATGTGATGACAGTTTCTTTCTCAATACGCAACTTTGAACTTTTGAATGTTTCAAAGGCTTCACTTTTTTTGTGAAGACAAAAATCCACATTTTTCGTGAATAGTCGCCAACACAGAGCATGAAGTACTGGAACCCAGAATGACTTGGCGTTTTGCATCAGACCGCAAGATCGGTATGAACCAAGTCAAGTTTACCATGAGCTCGAAAAGTACTCTTTTGGAATGAAACTCTATGTTGTTTTCCTCGCTGCAAGCAAAAGTGAGGACACTTGTCTGTATCCTTCTGAAGAGATGGTAGCCCATGTACCATATTACACCGGTGAAGTGTTTCGAGATATTTGAAACTTACATGACCAAATCTCTGATGCCACAACTGAGCTGAGGTGGAGTTTTTAGCCACAAGTGCTTGATCATTTTTGTGAATGAAATCAAGTTGAAACATTCGTCCCACATTTGAGGCTTTTGCAATTATTTTCGAGCCTCTCGGATTTATCTCGAATCAAACACATTTTTTTCTTGCCGGATTGACTATCAAAGTCAATTTTCGTGTTGTGATCTAGGAGTTGATCGACCGAAAGAAGATTCTTTTCACAACCTAGGGACATATAGAACATCCGATAGTCTCAGTATTTGGGTGAACCAAGGGGTAGAGAAATGTTTCCAATCCTCGAATCAGTATATGAAGAATCATCTCCCAACGAAACATGATTTTTGATGGCGTGTCCTCATTGAAATAAACCACTCTGTGGCTGGTCATGTGTCGAGTGGCTCCCGAATCAACATACTGACATCACTAGATGACGTGGATGGTTCACTTGATCGAAAGCAAAGCTGAACAAGAAGTCTTCATTGTCGATTTTCTTGTTGCTCAAAGAATATTACTCTTCGTGGGGTCTTCTTTCCAGCTTCCCCTTTTTTCGTCCGTGATAGTTGTTTGAATGTCCCTTGTAAGTTTTTTTTTGTTGTTGTGGTCCGTAATTGCTTGATGAACCTTTCTTATATGTGTTAAACCAACAATCTTGTAAGTCATGTCCTCTTTTGCAAATTGGACATGCTTCTTTCGTTGATTGTCCCCATGATACTAATTTCGATGTGGGGACTTTGGATAGGATTTAGGTTTTCCTTTACCTTTCCTTTCCATTTTTGATGTGAAGAAGATGCCTACTTCTCTTCATCATCCTTGTTGTGCATTGCTTCCTCTTGTTGCAAAGAGGTTTACTAGTTTGTCAAAACTAATTGTCGATCCGACAAGTTTAGAGTTGTGACAAAAATGCGGTAAGAAGAAGGAGAGCTCTAACAATGGGAACGAGAGATTCATCTTTGACCTCTTCTCCTAGGGCTAGAAGTGAAGCCCTCAACTCGCAACTCTTCTTAGGAAGGCTTCAATTTTCTCATTCTGTTTGAATTTCAATATATGTAATCGACTCGCAAATTGAGTATGAAATTCTTGTTCTTGGCCTCATATATTGTGCTCACTTATCCCAAGCTTCTTTTGCTGATGTGGCATCTCGAATGTGGGCTTGCACATCATCTGATACTCCAAACAAGATGATGAGTTTTGCTTTCGATCGCTTCTATCAAATTGTCGTTGTTGTGTTGCATCGCTTGGTGATCTCGGTTAGAGTACTACCACAACAGCGATTTCTTCAAACTCAAGCTGTGTCTTGATTTTTGTCTTCCAAGCAGCATAGTTGCTTCCTCTGAGCAATTGTGAATCCGGAAGAAAAAATTTGGGGGCATTGGTGCCCATTTTGCAGAGATCACTGACAGGGTTTGGCTCTTATCACTCCAGGTATTAGGTCTCCCAATCTATATACCGTCAGTCCGATATACCGAACCTTTCTATATACGCACCCTTCCGATATACCCGGTGGTACGTGGAAGAAGCTCGCCCTTTCTATATACCCGGCGGTACGTGAAAGAGGCGTTAACGTACGTGAAAGAATTCGATACGTGGTACCAAGACAGTACTGATGGGGTCTGTGTGATTATTGACACCGGCTCAAAGAAATATCCTCATACGCGCGCGTAACTTCGCTATATACTCGGATAATTTCTCAGTCCGGATTTATGTCTTGCAATCGTTCACAGACGGATGGGATGGTTCATAGTGTGTGCACTGTGACCTTATTACTCCCCGTCGATTTATAGGGACGATGCCTAGACGACGTTGTTGCAGCTATATTAGGCGTTAAGTGCAGTAGTAGTCGCGACGGCTTTACCCGTAAGCGCTTCCCAGAGGCACTGTATATACCGAACGCTGCGAATGAGATCTAGGATCTCGTGAGTGTTACAGAACCAATTTTACTGTTTTTTTATTACAATTCGCTCAAGTTTCTCGAAAGAAGCATAAAGTTTTTTGCGATTGATTATGGCAACTCGCAAATTAGTACAATATACGAAGACAATTTGAATAACAGTAAAAATTTCAGTTTCGGGGTCCCGTGACCTCCCCTTAAGCCCAAAATGCTAAAAATTGCAAAAAAATAGCTGAAAATGCAATTTTTAGATGGGTCTCCTTTTTGCAAAAATGTCCGGAATGATAAAAAAACTAGATGGGAGAAATTTTTTTTTACCCTAAATTAGGGATTTCTCCGCTAAATTTAGTTAGTCAGAATTAAATTCAAAAAGCTCGCTAAATTTAGATTCCCGAAAATTTCCGCCATATGCAAAAGGAGAGTTTTTGAGTGTTTTTGTGGGATTTGATCCTCAAACCTCTCACTCCCAAGGCACATGCACTAACCAACTTGCCCACTGGGGCGCTGGACTATGAAAGGAAGGAATTTGTATTTATGACAAATAAATTGACTTACCTCTTGGAAAATGAATGCCACGTGGCGCATGCCGGTGAAGAGGCGTTTTTAGGGTTGTCTTTGCCTAAAAAATGGATCGAAGCTTTCTTTTCACCTCCACACCTTTGTATTCTCCTATGGCCGCATTTTTTTCCTTTCCACGCACCGATTCATGTGGCTGTACAAAGCCGCATTTTTTTGGTGTTCAGTGCAGATCTTCCTCCTAGGCCGCGCTTTTGCACGACCGCACTGCATTTGCTTTTGCTATATTTTTGCCTGTACTCGTGTTTTATTGCCTGGGCACGTGTTTTTATTGCCTGGGCGCTGAGTTTCCTTGCTTGGGCGTTTTTCCCTCCTCTACAGCCCACGTTTCTTCCCGCTCTGCCAAGTTTTTAATGAATGTACTTGCTATTTGCTTTTTATTTGCTTCATGTGCAGTCGATGGAGGCTCAAATGGCGTGGTTTTTGCTTAAACACAACGTTTCCTTGATGCAAAGCCGCACATGGTTCAAAAAAATGCGTGGAGGAGGGGTCAGAACAATATGAGGTCGATTTTGCTCACAAAAACGTTTTTCCTTTATGCAGGCCGCTTTTCCTCTTCTTTGGCCGCCTATTCTCTTCTTCCACTGTATATTTTGTGCAGATTTGTTTAATTTGGGCGCCTCCTCTTTTTTTTTTTCTTTGCTCTGCTTTGATTTCTTGATCACCGCAGTACATATACTGCACTTCCAAAACAAGCCAAGCAAATTCCAAATACAAGAAACAAAACCCTTATTGGGAAAAAAAAATTTATATTTTAATTATTATCAATACTGAGCAATTTTTTTGCGTGGTGTTGAGTGCACCAAAGGTAAAAAAATTTACCTTCCAAGTACCTGGAAGGAACAGGAGGATGTGGGGGAGGCAGGGATGGGGCTGGGAGTTTGCACGATGCTGCACAGGCTCTCAAATGCTGCAAACATGTCTCCAATCTCCTCTCTTTCTCTCTTCCACACCTTCACAGGGCCAGAATTTCACTCTGGTACCAAATGTAGATTGAGAAACAGGGACGGAAGCCTGTGTAGATTTTATTAATCTCAATCAAGTAAACATTACAGTGAATAGGCTGCAATATTTATAGATATTGCACAGCCAAATACATCCGGGAGAATAAGTTGCACAGGTGCAACCAAATGCCAGAATAAACAAGCTTCCAATAACATCCGGGAAGTAGGAAATGAATAGATACAAATATATTGTTGAAAACAATATAACAGTATGAATAAAGACAAATATGGTTGATTAACCATATAACCATAATTATTTAATTAATAAAATTAAATAATCTAAACTATGCAGAATTAATATTAGGATAATAATATTTAATCCTAACATGATCAACATCTAAAGCTTTTTATCAATATGATGGAAGATTTTGAGATTGAACATGAAGATGTATATATCAAGTTGTTTATCCATACCTTGGAAGAGGATGCTAGGGACTGGTATAAAGCATTTCTAGATAACTCTATTGATTCTTGGACTAAGATGAGCAATGCATTTAGATTGCAGTATGGTGATAGAACTGACCCTAGGTTTCTTTTGACATAATTTGAAAACATAAAAAATAATCCTAATGAGTCAATACATGATTTCAACACAAGGTTTAATAAGAGCTTGAGGAGGTTTCTGTTAGGATAAGACCATGTGATGAGTCATGTTTGATCAAATATACTGATGCATTTGATAAAAAGGCTGCATATTATTTAAGAGACAAAAACCCCACAAATTTGAGGCAGGCCTTCACTATGGCTTTGCAAATTGAAAATAACATCAAGGAAATTGGAAAGCCTCCAAAGAGGGAGGGTGTAAAGCTGGTTAACCCAGAAAAACCCCAAACAAGCAAGGCTGCAAATTTGGAAGAAGTTGTGAAGACTTTGGCAGGGGCTGTCAAAGAAATTTCCTACAAACTAGCTCGGGATGAGAAGGGAATTGGGCAGATCTCACAAGGTCAACACAAGAAGCAAGGCCAAGACAAGTTCACAAATCACCAAATATCTTGATGATAGAGGCAAGGGACCTATTGGATTTGGAAATATAGCAAGCCCCAAGCCGGGATAACATAATAGTACCTTGTTCCTTTGGTCGCCAATGTTGCTCACCAGTGGAAGAGACAAATGTCATTGATTGGTGTGACAAATGTTTCATGCCTCATGCTCCTTGTGAAGAAGATCAACAAGAAGAAGAAGAAGAATTTGATGATAATGATGATGATGTCTGCATGATGGGTTGCTCCACGAGCTTACAATAAGTGGAAACTTCAACTGAGGTGATAAGTACCCAAATTGCTCCTATTTTTTGAATTTCGCATTCATAGGGTACCTATTCTTCTCTCTCTCATACATTAGAAGTAGATCATCTGCACAAGCTTCCGAATTGCCCAATAGTGACTTTGAATATTTAAGGTCTTGTTATAAAAATTCACCCTCAAGGTAATTTTGATAACATGCATCAAATTATTCAAATACCTGAGAAGAAAGTAGATTGATTCAAGGCCCGAAATCATGTTTTGGGGCCCTCGGCTTCTCTCTAACTCTCCCATCCAAGAAGAAATCCCAACGAGTTAGAAAAAATGGAAAAAATGTGAAAAATAAGGTAGTAGGATTGTTTTAACGCATTTAGTGTCTGAATAGTTTGGGTCATACTAGTGCGGGTCCTACCGAGGTTTGTCATACCAAGCTTGGGGCCAAAATACAAAGAAAATCAGCTAAGTCAGAAATTTTGTCCCAGGCGGTCCCGGGACGGTTGGGACTTGGGACTTGCAAAAAGCCGAAATGGCTGAGAGCAGGGAAAATTGTCAAGTTTTTTTTTTCGTGTGGTTTTGGGACAACTGGGACAAAATTACGTGCAGGATGCGAATCGGCCGATTTGCCTGCAGCAGTACCCATTTCGGGTGGTTGAGATATTTGTCCTCGGTGCAATTGTGGGACGGTTGGGACAAAAGTTGAGGGACGCGTGGGACGCGAAAAGGTGAAAAAGCCGCAAACAGAACAAGGAAGCCCGAATCAGCCGATGTGGGAGATTTTCATTTGGGATAGCCAGGACAAAGGTACGTGCGGGACATGAGGGACGCGAAAAGCTGAAACACCCGAAGGCAAAGAAGAAAAGTCAACGTTTGACCCGTGAACTACAAACGGCCATAACTTTTGACTCCAAGCTCCGATTCTCAAGAATTGGACTTTGGAGCGAACGAGCACGATGTCCTCTACGCTACAAAAACATGTTCGGAGAGTTAGTTAATGCTCATTCCCGTCAAATGACAGAAAATGCCTGCTAGACCCAAAATAGCTGCCCGCACTCAGAAGGCCATAACTTTTACATTTCTCAACAAAATCACACAAAATTTGTACCGTTGGAATTGTGGCTCCGAGAGCAACGTAAATAAATCAAGAAATTATAGATTTGATGAGAAATTGGTTGATATTTTTAGAAAATGTGGCTGGGTTCATAACAAATTGTTTTATTTGGTGGTTGGGAGTGCAATTAAGAGGCATGGTCATCATTCTTTCTCTCTCAACAAGCACCGGGATAGTATGGGGATGCTTTTTTTCAAGTAATATACAATCATTTTACTCCATTTAATTCCTCTCACAGTGGTCAAGGAAATATTTTAGGATTTCCATCTCCTCTCTCTCTCTCTCTTCTCATTTTTTCTATAAATTGGAGTGTTGGGCTCATTGAAAAGAAGGGTAGTTTTTGTAGCAAAGCTCTGCCAAAATTGCTTTGTGAAGCCAATGTGTTGTAGGCCCTTGTTGTGGACTCCTTGCATGGTGATCCAGGCCCTTATCTTGTAACCGATTGAACTATGCATATCAGGAAGCAATAAAATATAAGTTTGTGGATGCATCTTCCCTTGCTATGTTTTCTTGCATTCTTCTTGCCCCTTCAACCTTGATTACAAGAATATTGTGTCTATTATTATGTTCATGCAGGGATCCATTATCATTGTGTATGTTTGAAATATTGTTGTGAATGCGTTTTCTAGATTATGGAGAACTGTCATCACCTCTTCTAGTGTGCACTTTGCTTCTGTATTTCACGCATTTGAAGACTACTCTCACACCCTCCTTTTCTGGTGTATCACCGCTTTAGTGTAGGCTTTCATTTTATGCATTCTCTCTCCCTGGTCCCTTAGAAATTTAGATTAGAATAGTTAGTTTCCCCTGCATTAGAGTAGATTGTGGCAGGTAGTTTAGGAGCAAGAACCAGCTTTCTCTTGGAGGTCTATCTCAAGTAGCAAGTCCCACAACTTGGAGATAGTACCCTTGTTATCCAATCACACCGCGAGTTCAAGTATATGCACTTGTATAAAAAGAGGGGTGCTTGTGATTCAATAATGACTTTGAATATTGATAAGGTCTTTAATGATAAAGAAGTATGATGGAGGAATCATGTCTAAGGAAGATAGAAAATTGTTGATGAATGTTGTTGTGGCTCAAGAGAAGGAATATAATACAAGAAGTAAGGTTGTCAAAGGGGCAGGGCCTCAAGCCAAGCCAAAATCTCCCTTACTTTCAAACATTCCTAAAGAGGCTTCTAAAAGGATGTACATGTTAAAATCCCTACAGCCCAAATAAAAGCATACCCCTCCTCATGCCCAAGTTGTCAAAAATCCTGTACCACCTAATGAGTGTGTTGGCTTTCCTTCCAATACTACCTTGCCAAGAAATGTCCCATATGATATTTCCCAAGTTCTAAGTAAAATAAAAAATTTTTGTTCCAATTTTGGAGTTGCTTAGGATTCCTGAGCACAAAAGGAGACCATTTGAATACTTGGGGTTGAAAGAAGAGAAGACTGTCCTAGGTAGAAACATAAACATTGTGGAGACTCCTCCAATCATTAAAGAACCAGAAGCACCACCAGCATCAGAAGAGCTAGATGAACCACCTGAGGTCTATTTGGGGACATCCTTGGTGGACTCTCAAATGAATGTGGATCCATTCTTCACCACTTTGATCATTAAGGATAGACTGCTGCATAATTGCATGTTTGACTCAGGGGCATCATGTAATGTCATGCCTTTGGAAGTCATGAATGAGATAAACATCAAAGTGATAGCAACATATGGGAAGTGCACTACCATGGACTCTAGAGAAGTTCCAGTAGTGGGATGTGTGAAGGGTTTGGTGGTGCAGCTTGTAGCTTACCCAGGTAAAAACTTAAAACTTGATGTTGTCATTGTTGACTGCCCAGCCAAGTGGGGCATGCTACTATCAAGAAAATGGGTTGCAAGTGTTGGTGGGAGTGTCTAAATGGATATGTCTTATGCTACCATCCGATTGAGGGCAGCCTTGTCAGGTTTTATGGGGAAAAGAAGATGTTGCACCTCATTAGGATCCCAACAATGCATCCTATGAGGTATTGTACACAAATGTTGATGAAGATAACTTTGTGGGATTTGTTGATGGAAAGGAGCAAACGATTGAAGAATGCAAGTGTCTTGAAAAAATGGGCTCTCCTCGGACTCCATTTTTTGATGGATCTTTCTCCAAGTTTTGGGAATGGTGCTAGTGTTGTTCAACTTTCTCGTGGTCGGAAAAATTGTTTTCTCCTTCAAACTCAAGCTGTGAGTGAACTAACAACATTGATGAGTATGAGGCCCCGTTGTTGGGTTTAATAATTGCTTGGAAATATGGTGTCAAGGACATCATTGTCAAAGGAGACTCATAATTAATTGTAAAACAAGTCAAAAAATGTATGCCACAAAGAATCAACGAATGAAATAGTACAAGCATGTAGTTTGGGATTTCATTGAGATGTTTGATTCATTTAACATTGTGCATCATGATAGGAAATTCAATGACTTGGAAAAAATCTTATAGTGTTGGGGTCTTGGTTTGACAATTGTGAAATGTCCCCATATTGTGAATATGAGGTTGAGGTATTGATAAGACCTTCTATCCCTGACAACATTAAACATTGGCAAGTTTTGATGATGATGCTCAAATTAGAAGATTTCTGCAAAACAAAGGAGAGTTTGTTGATCAATGCATTGATTTGGAGCCAATGGTATGTATAACAGAGGGAAAGGAAACCTTGTTTGGCAAGGAATCATCCAACTAAAGACCAATACCATCCCTAGAGGGTTGGTTGCTCTTGAGTCCAATTTTGATAATGTTGATTGCATTGTTAATAGATGCATGACAACCTCAAGGAATATTGAGGAGCATGATCTTAGTACAAAGGAGAAGCCAATGAAAATTTGGTTAGGCAATAATCTTAGCAAGGAGGAGAAGTAGTCATACATCCAATTGTTGAAAAAATATAAAGATTGCATGGCTTGGACCTATTATGAACTAAAAGCATACAGAGAGGACCTATTTCAACATGAGATTCCCTTGGAGTCTAATGCAAATCCATTCAAGTAAAAACAAAGGCCCATCAATCCACTCTTATCCCTAAAAATGCAAGAAGAAGTGAAAAACTAAGAGATGGAGGGATTATCCATCCCACGAGGTATTCTTCCTGGGTTGCAAACCTAGTACCAATCAGAAAGAATAACGGTGACATCAGGTTATGTGTGGACTTTAAGAATCTAAACAAAGCATCAATGAAGGATAATTATCCTTTACCAAATACATAGAACATGCTGTAGTTAGTGATTGGTTCTGAGTTGCTTTCTAGCTTGGATGGTTTCTCTGGTTATAACCAAGTTGTGGTGAAGGAATCAGAAAGGATCAAGACAGACTTTACTACTCCTTGGGGGACCTATGTCTATGTTAGGATGCCCTTTGGTATGATGAATGTTAGAGCCACCTTTTAAAGAGCAATGGATGTTTCTTTTGTTGGTTACATCAATGAGTTTATTGTAGTTTATCAAGATGATGTGACTATGTTTTCTAGAAAGAGAAGTGATCACTTGCTGCACTTAGAGAAGATGCTAATAAGATGTAGAGAATATGACATCTCACTCAATCCAAAGAAATGCCATTTTGGAGTGTAGAAGGCAAAGTTGCTTGGTCACATAGTGTCACAAGAAGGAGTGATGATTGATCTAGAAAGAGTAGAGGCCATTAGCAAGGTCCCAATCCCAAGAACCAAGAAAGGAATTTAGTCCTTCTTTGGGAGATAAACTTCATTAGAAGATTCATATCAAAATTTTCTAAGTTGACCATTCCAATCACTTCCATGATGAAGAAACACCAAATCATGAAATGGGAGGAGGATAACATCCAAGATTTAAATGGGATTAAAGAGACACTTAAGCATGAACCTATTTAAGCATGCACCTATTCTGGTAGCTCTAGATTATAAGAATCCCTTTCAACTATTCTCTTTTGCTTCAGAGAACACTATTACTTCTGTGTTGCTGCAAAAGGATGATGAAGGGGCCGAGAGGCCAATTCCTTATTCAAGTAAGGCCTTGGAGGGGGATGAGCTGAAGTACACTATCATGGAAAATAAGGGTTTTAAACAAATGTTTTTAGACCTTACATTCTAAGTTCTAAAGTGGTTGCTTATGTTCCCCACACTATGGTGAAGGACATCTTGTAAGAGATGGCAGTCTCAAGAAAAATATGCAGGTGGGTGAAAAAATTGCAAGAATATGATATGGATATCAAAACCATGAAGCTGGTGAGAGGTTTGGGACTACCTAAGCTTATGGCTGAGATCAACTTGCAAACTATTGAGGTAAATGAGGTAGAAGAAGGTAGGGTAGATGTTTTTCAAACATTGATGAATTCTGAGTGGTACAAAGATGTAATTTTTTATCTCAAACATCTAAACTGCCCTGAGTACTTAAGTAAGAACCAAAAGAGATCCCTTAAGTTGGCATCCCAAAAATATGTCATCACTGATTATGGGTTAGCTTGGAAGAACCCAGAGGGAGTCCTCTTAAGGTTACATCATCGAAGAAGAAGCTCCCAAGATAATAGCTGATCTCCATGGAGGAGTTTGTGGGGGTGTTTTACTACAAGAGTCACGGAACACAAGATCTTGAGGGTTGGTTATTGGTGGAAAAATATCTTCAAGGATACAACCTTGTTGGTTAGAAGATGTGAGAGTTGCCAATGCTTCTCTAGAAGACTGAAAGCTTCAGGCTCCCTTCCTTTGCAGCCTGTATCAATTGAAGCTCCATTCAAGAAATGGGGAATGGATTTCATTGGTGAGATTTCAGACCCTTCAAGTGCTAGCCATAAGTGGATTCTTGTAGCAACTGATTATTTTACTAAGTGGGTGGAGGAAATCCCCACTAAGAAGGCAACACACCAAGCTATCATGGATTTTGTGTTGAACAACATTATCTACAGGTTTTGGGTGCAGTCAATATTGTTGCTGACAATGCCATGAGCTTCAGAACTAAACCTTTGGTGGAAATGTGCAAAGAATATGGGATCAACTTGACATATTCCTCAATTACAATCCCCAAGGAAATGGATAAGCTTATTCCAGTAATAAAAATTTCGAAGAGCATCAGAAGAACATTGTTGTTTGGGCAAATAGATCACTGTCAAGAGGGTCACTCGAAAGATTCCATTTGAGTTGGTATACGGGACTTAGGCGTTACTGCCTCTTCATATGCAACTGTCTTCATATCAGTTTATGCAACAACTAGAAGATCAAGAGGTAGGTCCTTATGATGCTTGCATTAACCAGATTGTTGAGCTTGATGAAGAGAGGAGGGCATCCCACTAGAGGCATGTAAAGTTTAGAGAGAAACTGAAGAATTTATTTGATAAGAAGGTCACTCCCAGAGCTTTCAATGTTAGAGATCTTGTGTTACTATGGGATAGCAGACATGAGGATAAGGGAAAGCATGGAAAGTTTGACTCATTATGGATGGGCCCTTACTCCATTGATATTAGGATTGGTGAGCATACCTTCTTCCTCAAATACTTAGATGGTGAACTACTCTGAGTTGCCTATTAATGGCAGGAATTTGAAGCATTTATTGGATTGACGCCCCTGAATCAAGGAAAAATCTTGTGTACAGTGTATAGTTTGTCATTTGTTCCCTATATTTTGTGTTTTGTCTTGTTCTGGTCCTTGGTGACCTATTTTTGTTGGTTTCTCTTTTTTTTTTGAGATGGCTTTGTTTATCTGCTCTACAAGATGAATTTTTTGCCCAATGGTTATTCTTGGCACTTGGTCTACCTTTGTTGTTGTGGCACTCACATGGAGTTCCCATCCCGAGTTAGAGCCGGTGTTGGTGCTCAAAATAGTCTCACCCCATTTGCCTTTGAAAATATACCGATTTACGGCCTCTGTTAGTTTCTTTTTACCCATGTTGTGCCTGGTAAATCTTTGTTTCAATTTTTAATCTATTCGTGGGTCGCAGATCATTTATGGTTCCATGGTTTGCTCCTTGTTTCTCTTTTCCTCTGGAAAAATGCCTGTAACTCGGTTTCTCCCATGTTTTCTATTCTCCATGGTCAGGTTTTTTCTTTCTTATTGTTTTTGCCCTAAATACTTGAAGAAAAATGAATGGATGTATCTCTGAGAAAACATATTTGAGCCTTGTGACATTTCTAAATTCTCTGTCCCTGGAGAATGTTTCATTTTCGGGCTCGAAGGATTGTTTTTCTATATTTTACAGTTTGACGAGTGTTTCTCTCGATAAAATTTACATCCTTGCATTGACTAGGGATGTGAGACCTTTTGGTTGGACGCTGATCAATTTGGGTACTTCAACAAATTCATGGGAAGCCTCAAACAAAATTGTCCACGTGGAGGAGCGGCGCTCATTTGAGGATCTACCTTTTGGTTTGGCCTTGGAGTAGTGCTTGAGGAGGACACATGGAGGTTTCTGCTACTTTTCTTGGACTTAGACAAATTTTTATGTAGTTGGTACAATTTGGCAGAACAAGACACGTGGCGAGCTCATGCTCATTCAGGGTTTCCACTTTGGGGACCATTTTGAAATAGCACCATGGAGACACGTGGAGGAACCACGCATGTTCAAGAACCGTCCCTTGGGTTTCATTTTAAAGAAGCGTTAGGATGACACATGGAGGCCTCCACTCACTTTACATTTTTCTTAGACTTTTCAATGCCATAGGAGACTTGCGCCTGGAGCATGACATGTGGCACCTTCCACTGAGCTTCAAGCATTCAAGACAAACTTTTCTAGAATAGGAAACGTGGCAAGCCCGTGCTCATTCAAGGTATTAAATTTTTGGGACCATCTCAAGGTGCGCCATGGTGACACATGGCAGAGTATGAAAAGTCAAACGGGTAGGGAAGTAGACCATTGGAGGTAAATTGGATTTTTTTCCTCTTAAGGATTAAAATCTCAAAAAATCTGCAAGCCCAATAAAGGAATGTACAAAGCTTGCTTTAGTAAATGTTAGAGGTGCGGACTCTCGGGGAGAATTTGAAAAAATTCCTTTTGGGAGAAAAGGAGTTAAAACATCAAAATGGTTTGCAAGCCCAATGAGGGAAATAGTCAATTTTTTCCCGGTCAACGGCAGAAGGGCGAAGCTATGGAGAAAACTTGGAAAATTTTCCCTTTTCCAAAAAGCAAGTAAATTGAAATAATTTTGATGTAACTCCACTGGGGCCCACTTTAGGACACATGTCAAGCTCATTTCCGAGGGCGGAGGTGCGGAGAAAAATGGAATTTTTTCCATTTTTCCAAAAATGTAAAAAGTCAAAGGAAGCCCCGGGTTTATTTTTAAGTTTGAATCTTCCACGTGGACAGCCCAAATTCAAAGTAAAGATCAACGAAGCTAAGAATTTGAATCTCATTTTTCCCCTATTTTACTGAAACACGCTTGGAAGTACGAGTCTTCATGATTTCTTGGTATTTCCTACATGCCAAGTAGAGAGGGGAGTTAATGTTGATATTTGAGTTTGGTGGGAAGATCTGGAAGACATATTTTGCCATTAAAATGGTCTGACTATCGTGCTCGATCAAAATTTCCGTTTTCTTCTCCGAGTAGACAAGGAGCTATATTTGATGATTAGGGGTAGAAGTGGTTGGAAAATTGAAGAAAGAGTGATCTACTAGAGGAAGGAGTTGAATGCGGGAGATATTCGATGAGATCTACCCCCTCGAGCACCTGGCAACTTTTTACAGATCTGATTCTGAGAATCATGATCAAAATCATGGCGAGCACTGGTGCATTAAATGTTTTTGTCTTTTGGGGAGAAGGGGCTCTATTGTAAATGTTATAAATGGCACAAATTTTTCATGCAAAAGGGTTAGATGTTGGAGGTTGGAGTGTGAGGGGTCGGGACTGAATTTTCTAATAGAAAAAGCTTGATAGAGCCCATCATTTTGAGAATCCATCCGAGACACTTGGTTATCTATTTTTGTATTAAATTTTATTGAGTCAAGGTGGTAGCAAGTGTACAACCATTAACAAGCTCAAACTATTCCACAAACTTTCCCCGCTAACACAATTAATCAAATTTGAGTTTTTATGTGTTGTCTTGAGCATAATGTGTTGGTTTTATTTCCAAATGTGTGTAAGAATTTTTCTTATTTTTGTTGCAATCTTGTATCAAATCGATTCAATCACACAAGCCTTAATCCTTGTGATAGTTTAGTGGCATCTGCAATTTCATTTCTCAGAAGAGATTTCATTTGGGATTGGAATAAATGATTTAAAATAAATTTTCTTTCATCTGTTGACAGAGATTGTCTGTAATCCTTTGGGTGTACCTTAGGCATGATTTGGCTTAGATCTTGATGCTTTGTTGGATTTTATAGCTTGAGCCTTCATGATAGAATCTCAAAGATTGTGTGAAAGAGTGCTAATCTGGGCCTCCATTGAAGCACATATTCTAGTTAAAGAAACATTTTAGCTATTCTGTGGCATTCTATTGGTTTAACCTTCCATTTTGTAAAGATTCCTCAAGGATCTAGTGAATCAAGTTCACCCTGCCCCACCTCCCACCAAAAAATTCATTCAACAACAACCAATCCTACTTGTGCTACCCATGTTTGTCTTGTGTGCATACAAATGCATAATCTTTGTTACTAAAACATGCAGAAGCAACCAAGGTCTGAAATGTCTTTAGTAACCTTTTGCCTTGTTGTGAAAATATCTCCATGATCTGGAAGTGACAACTCGTGAGAGTCAGATCTGGTGTGTTGATCATATTTTCCCAAGGTCTTTTCTATAAAATTTATGCAAAAGAAGGATTTATCATTGTTCTTCAATAAATAGAGGTTACAAAATAGGTTCTCTTACCTTGGTTGAAAGGCACAACCTAAAATAGTGAGGATAGATCAAATCCTCTTGAGGGTGCTATCCATTTCTCCACATTTGAGTGACAAAGGGCTAGTTAGATCTCATCCCTAGCTACAAAATGACTCACCATGATCTAATATGTCTCTAAGTTTCTGTCAAACTAGTGATGTTACTTAGACTTTTGAGGGAGAATAAATTTAGATACCAACGTGCCTTATTTCATATGATTATGAGTATTCTAGATGCGAGGAAAGACAAGCATGGTGAAGGGACTCTCTTGCATAACATCTCACGATCAAGGCCCAATCAAACCCTATTAAGGAATCATTACACTCCTCAAGGAATGATCGCGGGATATATTCTTGACCCCTCCTCCGATCACCACGAGAAGGGACACACAACTATAATTCTCTCAAATGTACCAGGGATGTTACGAAATATTCAACACAATAGTATTTTGTTGATTATATGATTTTTTTCCCTACCCTCATTGATGGTCATATTCCTATCAAGAATCTTGAAGTTTTTCTTCCAATTCTCATGGAAGGTGGTAACGATGATTGGACGATGGTGGATAGACAATGAGAGAGGTCACAACAATTAGAAAACCACAATCATTACGAAAAAGGTATTAGTCTTGTCTTGTTATTCTCTCTTATAGTTTTATCTCGGCTTGAGGCCTATTTTTTTTGTTGATTTCAAGTCATTGGTTGATTGTAGGTTGACTACGAGCCTACTCTATTCTTATTTTTTTGTGTTGTGCGGTTTGGTTGCCTTTTTCTTGGACCTTCATTACTTATTTGGGTTATTTGACCATCTTTCTCCTGCTCCCATTTGCAATTTATAGGTTTTGAACTGTTGATGGATTGGGATATGGTCCTCTCGAAAAAACCATTTACCAATAATAAAAAAACACATCGAAAAATTCCACATAATATACATCTTTGTGAGTAGAAGAATGTGAAATGTTTGATACAAAAACACAAATACATCCTAATTAAGAGAATGAAACAAAGAGAAATATCGAAATATACATATCAATAAAAAAATCTCAAAATAAATAAGTAAAATCCCTAAATAAATGGAAGTAACATTTTAAAAACAATTGAGAATGCAAAGCATATACTAACACAAAATATAAAAGGATAAAGCTAAAGATGTATTATGTAAAAAAAAAAAAAAAGTTAACGGTTAATTATGGCGAATCAAAAACAAAAAATGATAAATTATAATCAAGAAACAAGGCTCAAATAGAAAATATTTACAAGTTGATGATCTTAGTGTGATTTATTAGAGGATATTCCTATATTATGTGGAGATGATATAACATAGATTTAAAAAATCTAAAATAAACGTTTAAATCTCATTTGATTATGAATAGTTTATTTATGATCTATTTTAATTGACAATCACATATTTGGATTTTTCCAATATTCTATTTCTCACATACTCATTATCATCCAATTCTTAAAAAAATTTACTATCTTACCGAAGGAAGGTATATAGGCACCACCTTTCTAATTAAATTTAACACTCCAAATTAAATTATTCCACTTAATAAATTTAATAGTCGAATATAGTTTCTAGAATTAAAATATTTGCTAATTAATAATATATGGTATGGTTTTGAAGAGTTTGTCACAATCTATCTCGGGAAGAAGGTCTAGGATATATTCGCTACACCATCCATTAGAGCATGTATGGGAAGATAACATACCACCCCGGTTATTCGGGATGAGATGGTAGACAAGGCATGTAAAAAGTATGGATTTTTCTAGTTTGGAATATTTACGCGCATTAGGATCAACATATACCGAATAAGGGCATGTGTAAGAAGAAAATGGGCTCTACTAGGGAGTATTTATCATGGTTGTTATTTCTCATAAATCCTTCATGTTTTAGTTTAATATTGAGGAGGATTATCGTAGAGCCATTAATGCAGTACCTAGTTCTATGGTAAAAGTATGACACATCTTTATAGATGGTACCCGGCATATTTTAGGTGAAGTGTGATTGATGCACCTATCCTATTTGGGTCGGGGATTCCTACATTGGATCTCAAATTTTGGGAGAAAGAGGTCTTAATGGGGATAACAAATTATTTAGGTGATTTGTTGGCCATAGATCCCACTGGACTTACACAAACGCGAATGATTCACTTGAGGATGTGTGTGATTGTTGCTCCATGTAAATCACTTCCCCTCTACTGCAATTATTTCTACCGAGGTGTGTATAATTTGAATCTTGACTATGAATTCTCTCTAATACTATGTGGTAAATGTAGGGGATTTGGACATAGTGAAATACTTGTATTGGTCCACCGTAGTAATGGAAGGCAAAAAAATATTCTACAGACTACCTTGTTTGTGCAAACAAGGTTTAGTTAAAGATCAACCTCGGTTTTCTTCCCCTTATGGCAGATGGTGAAGCTTCACACAAGTCAAAAACTAATGTGCCCTCTTGTGCACTATAGGTTAGGGGCAATCTTGGGTTGAAATATTTGACAGCTGCCTCCTCCTTCAATTTAGTGGGTATGGGTCTAAAACTAATGAAGAAAAGGTCCCATGTTGTGCCGCATGTCTCTGCTTCCCCTTTTATAAAAACAAATAAGATTTCGGATTCAGAAGAGCTTAATGGTGATAGTGAAGATGAAGATGAAAATCTGATAGAGGAAAACAATGAAGATGCGAGTGAGGATTATGAGAAGGAATCTTCTGTTGACAATGAGTCATTGTAATTGAATCCGTATGAGGTCTCGAAGTGGAATCCACTAATAAAGAGAAGGTTCTTTTTATTCGATTGTTTTTTGGAGGAGTGGTGGATATTTTATTTAGAAAATTATAAGGCTTTTGAAATCCAACATAGATCCTCACCGATAAATTCCATGGGAATGAAAAATGGTATGGATTTGGCCCCAAAAGTTATAGTATTGAAAATAACAACGGAAAACAAGGCATGGAGGAAAATTTGTACACTACGAGTAAATTGGAGGTGGTTTTAGGGGAAACCACTAAAAAAATATCTTCAAAGTCTCAACTTAGGTTAGTACACTCCTAGTTTGATTTGACTACCTCAAGGTCCTAAACATCTCGGCGGGTGAGGGGTAGAGTGAATATGTTAAATCAACATATGGGGGTGGAGTGAGTGATGAATCGGAGGATGGATGAAAAACTGTGAGGTCAGAAGAGATAAACACATGCATCCATCTCGAAGTGTGGATGAATCACTAGGAGTAGATACAAAAGATATCATGATCTAACTCCCCTTTGAATCTCACATTTGATTGGTTTTTGCTTCCTCATTGGGTGGTGTATTGTTAATATACTATTGTTTTGATACAATTTCTTTGTAGTGTTGGTGTTGTTTTGCTGACTTTTCACTTTGTTGTGGTAGGTTTCTTATTTTGTCTTCTTCTTATATTATCTTGGTGGGTAGCCCCTTTTCGTTGTAATAGAGTGGAATCACGACCAAAATTTTTTTATCCTTAATAAAAATATATTATTTTTTTCCTTATTTTATTGGTTCATTGGCTTGCCTTTTTATTCCTCACACAAATTGAGGCACACAAATTTATTCCTCTCAACTATAGTTCTTAGCCAAAATTGAATATCCCATAATGCGCCATAGGAAAAATCATTATGGTAAAAGTATGACACATCTTTATAGATGGCACCCTGGCATATTTTAGGTGAAGTGTGATTGATGCGCCTACCCTATTTGGGTTAGGCTTCCTACATTGGATCTCAAATTTTGGGAGAAAGAGGTCTTAATGGGGATAACAAATGATTTAGGTGATTTGTTGGCCATAGATCCCACTAGACTTACACAAACGTGAATGATTTACTTGAGGATGTGTGTGCTTGTTGCTCCATGTAAATAACTGCCCCCCTCTACCAGATGTATTTCTACTAAGGGTGTGTATAATTTGAATCTTGACTATGAATTCTCTCTTATACTATGTGGTAATGTAGGGGATTTGGAAATAGTTGAAATACTTGTATTGGTCCACCGTAGTAATGGAAGGCAAAAAAATATTCTCTGAGACTACCTTGTTTGTGCAAACAAGGTTTAGATAAAGATCAACCTAGGATATTCTTCCCCTTATGGTAGATGGTGAAGCTTCACACAAGTCAAAAAAACTAATGTGCCCTCTTGTGCACTACAAGTTAGGGGCGATCTTGGGTTGAAATATTTGACTGCCTCCTCCTTCAATTTAGTGGGTATGGGTCTAAAACTAATGAAGAAAAGGTCCCATGTTGTGCCGCATGTCTCTGCTTCCCTATTATAAAAACAAATAAGATTTTGGATTGAAGAGTGTAACGGTGATAGTGAAGATGGAAATGAAAATATGATAGAGGAAAATAATGAAGATGCGAGTGAGGATTATGAGAAGGAATATTCTCATTGACAATGAGTCAATGTAATTGAATCCATGATGAGCGTCTCGAATGTGGAATCCACTAATAAAGAGAAGGTTCTTTTTGATTCGATTGTTTTGTTGGAGGAGTGGTGGATATTTTATTTAGAAAATTATAAGGCTTCTAAAATCCAAAGCATAGATCCTCACTTTGATAAATTCCATGGGAATGAAAAATGGTATGGATACGGCCCCAAAAGTTATAGCATTGGAAAATAATAATGGAAAACAAGGCACGGAGGAAAATTTGTACACTACGAGTAAATTGGAGGTGGCTTTAGGTGAAACCACTAAAAATATCTTCAAAGTCTCAACTTAGGTTAGTACACTCCTAGTTTGATTTTGACTCCCTCAAGGTCCTAAACATCTCACCGGGTGAGGGGTAGAGTGAATATGTTAAATCAACATATGGGTGTGGAGTGAGTGACAAATCAAAGGATGGATGAAACTCTTTGTGAGGTCTAGAAGAGATAAACACATGCATCTATCTCTCGAAGTGTGGATGAATCACTAGGAGTAGATACAAAAGCTATCATGATCTAACTCCCCTTTGAATCTCACGTTTGATTGGTGTTTTCTTCCTCATTGGGTGGTGTGTTGTTATTATACTATTGTTTTAATACAATTTTGCTGTAGTGTTGGTGTTGTTTTGCTGAATTTTCACTTTGTTGTGGTAGGTTTCTTATTTTGTCTTCTTCTTCTATTATCTAGGTGGGTAGAACCCTTTTGTTGTAATAGATGGAATAACGACCAAATTGTTTTTATCCTTGATAAAAATATATTAATTTTTTCCTTATTTTATTGGTTCATTGGCTTCCCTCTTTATTCCTCACACAAATTGAGGCACACTAATTTATTCCTCTCAACTATAGTTCTTAGCCAAAATTGAATATCCCATAATGCCTCATAGGAAAAATCATTATGGTAAAATTATGACACATCTTTATAGATGGCACCGGCATATTTTAGGTGAAGTGTGATTGATGCGCCTACCCTGTTTGGGTAGGATTCCTACATTGGATCTCAATTTTTTGGGAGAAAGAGGTCTTAATGGGGATAACAAATGATTTAGGTGATCTCGTTGGATAGATCCCACTGGACTTACACTAATGTGAATGATTCACTTGAGGATGTGTGTGATTGTTGCTCCATGTAAATCACTTCCCCCTCTACTAGATGTATTTCTACCGAGGGTGTGTATAATTTGAATCTTTACTATGAATTCTCTCTTATACTACGTGGTAAATGTAGGGATTTGGACATAGTTGAAATACTTGTATTGGTCCATCGTAGTAATGGAAGGAAAAAAATATTCTACGAGACTACCTTGTTTGTGCAAACAAGGTTTAGTTAAAGATCAACCTAGGTTTTCTTCCCCTTATGGCAGATGGTGAAGCTTCACACAAGTCAAAACTAATGTGCCCTCTTGTGCACTACAAGTTAGGGGCGATCTTGGGTTGAAATATTTGCACTGCCTTCTCCTTCAATTCGGTGGGTATGGGTCTAAAACTAATGAAGAAAAGGTCCCATGTTGTGCCGCATGTCTCTGCTTCCCCTTTTATAAAAACAAATAAGATTTTGGATTGAGAAGAGCTTAATGGTGATAGTGAAGATGAAGATGAAAAATCGATAGAGGAAAACAATGAAGATGCGAGTGAGGATTATGAGAAGGAATATTCTATTGACAATGAGTCATTGTAATTGAATCCGTATGAGGTCTCGAATGTGGAATCCACTAATAAAGAGAAGGTTCTTTTTGATTCGATTGTTTTGTTGGAGGAGTGGTGGATATTTTATTTAGAAAATTATAAGGCTTGAAATCCAAGATAGATCCTCAATGATAAATTCCATGGGAATGAAAAATGCTATGGATTCGGCCCCAAAAGTTATAGCATTAGAAAATAATAATGGAAAACAAGGCATGGAGGAAAATTTGTACACTACGAGTAAATTGGAGGTGGTTTTAGGGAAACCACCAAAAAAATATCTTCAAAGTCTCAACTTAGGTTAGTACACTCCTAGTTTTATTTTGACTCCCTCAAGGTCCTAAACATCTCAACGGGTGAGGGGTAGAGTGAATATGTTAAATCAACATATGGGGGTGGAGTGAGTGACGAATCGAGGATGGATGAAAACTGCGAGGTCCAAAGAGATAAACACATGCATCCATCTCTGAAGTTTGGATGAATCACTAGGAGTAGATAAAAAGCTATCATGATCTAACTCGCCTTTGAATCTCACGTTTGATTGGTTTTGCTTCCTTATTGGGTGGTGTGTTGTTATTATACTATTTTTTTGATACAATTTTGTTGTAGTGTTGGTATTGTTTTGCTAACTTTTCACTTTGTTGTGGTAGGTTTCTTGATTTTGTCTTCTTCTTGTATTATCTAGGTGGGTAGACCCCTTTTCGTTGTAATAGAGTGGAATCATGGCCAAAATAATTTTATCCTTAATAAAAATATATTATTTTTTTCCTTATTTTATTGGTTCATTGGCTTGCGCCTTTATTCCTCACACGAATTGACGCACACAAATTTATTCCTCTCAACTATAGTTCTTAGCCAAAATTGAATATTCCATAACGCCTCATAAGAAAAATCATTTACTATAGTGTGTAGAAGCAACCAAAAATATTGAATATGAAAGGAAATTAGTCATGTCTTTCCATCTAAGTAACACAATTCTAGATAAAATAAGAGACAAGAAATATTTTTGGATAAGACTACATATAAGTTTTTAGTTCCAACTTTTTGACAATTTATTATGATTTGAGTATTTTTTAAAAAATCAGAATTTGGGATCTCCTATTGTTGTATGCAAGATCAAGGACATAATATTCTCTTCAAGTCATGGGTCAATATCTTCATAAATCAAGCCAATCATTTAATACCTATGAGTCTACGTAAATTTAGGCCTTTATTTTTTTGGGTATTTATCCCTAATAGCCACATATTATTTGGTGTTTTAAATAGTGGATATTGTGCACAAGTAGTAAAGCATCATCGGCTTGTTAGGTGAGTTATAATGCATTATTTACTCTTATTTTATTTTGAACGGTTCTTGTTGATAATTATTACACTTGTGCAAAAATGGGCACATCAAAACTTTGTTTACGATGGAAGGCATTGATGAAATGGACCTAACTAGGGAGTTTCATACATTTTTGTCATTTCTATTGCAGTAATTGATTAACTAAATGTAATCTACAACTATGTGTGTTACTACAAAATGTAAAATCTCACATAGAATTCCATTCAATGTTTGGCTTCGGTAAGGAAAAGTAAAATGCCCAAAGGACTAATTCAATGCCTTGATGAAGGTGGGAGTCAAAATTTAGGTGAAATGTTAAATTTAGGAGCAACAAACGGAGTTGTAGTTTACATGAAGGAGAGGTAATTATTCATGTTACAGGTACATAAAAACTCATTAGTTCTTCATGATAAATACATTTAATTATGTGATTGAGTTGTTTATTCCATTATACATGCAATATCCATCATAAAAGCTAAATGTAGAAATAAGTATACAACTCAATTATAGAAGTTAATGTTATTTATTCATTAATAAATTTAATATTTCCCACACAAGCCATGGGATGTAACTTATATGTACTAGAAAATAAAATATGCATGTACTAAAAATATAAGAAAATGGAGAGAGAAGAAATCCATCATTTCTTGATTGGGTTGGTTTGCTCATGCTCCTTGTATTGCTTCATCTTTATCTACTTCATCATCATCTCCAATTCCCAAAAAAAGTACATGTGGACATATAGTGCATAATGTTAGAGCTCCAGGTTTGATCTATATCCATGTATTTATAGTGTAATGTAGATGAATCTTTTAAATAAAGTACAAATAAGATACATGGAAAGATACATGAAAGACAAAATCAGAAAGTACATATTGTTAGAGCTTCAGGGGTCTCCAACTACTATTTTAAGAAAATCATGACAAAACACAAGATGGAGAAGAAAGATAAGAAAAATACTATGGAACATAAGAGAGGTTGTAAACCTTTATATTTTTGTCATTATTCTTTAATATTTTTGTAGGTACAAATAAGTCAAAGAACAAGTGCAGCTAGTAAACCCACCAATGATCAAGATCAAAGTCATCGAGCTAATAAAAGGGATCAAGAAAGTTATTCAAAGTAGAGATGGAAAGAATCATCATGTTTTCAAACTACAATGATCACATTCCATTGAAAGGATGAGTACAAATATTGACACATGATCACTTTAAGTAATTTAAGGCCATCTAGGCTATGATGTCAACAAATAAGAGAATAGAAACAAATACAAAATCCAAGTATTGATCATCTTCTACCATTAAAAATGATTATATCCATGTACAAGTCATGAATTAGAAGTAAAGTTATGTTTTACATTTTCCAATTAAATCTATGAATGTTTCAAAGTTGTAATCAGTGATTGAGTATAGGCTTAAAATCATGGGTGGAGGAAGAGATCAAAAGGTCATGTAAGAAGATAGTAAGATATCAAAGCATTGTGATAAGTGTTTGAGTTCAAGATCTACAAGTAAAAGTGATTCATAATTTCCATTACAAATTGGAAAATAGAAAAAATATTTTCATAAACAAATTTACAGGAACATCAAGCTCATTTTCAATCAAAATTAGGTAATAATGAAATGGAACCAGAAATGAAATGATTGCAATTTTTATGATTAATCAGTTCACAAATATAGAACCGAACTCAAAATCATCTATGAAAGAACAAGTTCTAAAATCTTATAAGTTTCAACTAATACAAGAGAAAGAAAAATAATGTACTTAGAAAGTAGTGACCTCAAAAAGTGTATTACCAAAGGATAAAATGGCATATGAACACCACTCTATCTAAAAGCCCAAAATTTCATTATCAAGGAGAATGCATCTATAGTCTTGCCATTAAAGAATATAGAAATGAGAAATCACCTCCAACAATATTGATATGCAATTTAAGTTCCAATAAATAAAGGTGCTAACAAGAGATATAGTTGTATTCTAAAAAATACATTCTCCAAGAAACTCAGGAAAGGCCTAAAAATTTGACCATTATCCAAACAGATTACAAGATGCAAAATATAAATTTCCAAAGAATTGAAGGAATCTATATGCCACATCACACAAGGCATAAATCATACATGAGATGAACATAATAGAACTCAATCCTTCAGAGTAAGAAAATACCAAGTCACATGTATGCAAAATAACTATTATTAAGTATGTTTTCAAAAAAAAATTTACAATCAAAGTACAACGCCATCGTGGTGGATTTTTTAGGCAAGTATCTAGATGAGTATAGAATTAGATAAGTTCCAAGTTTTATTTTATCTCTTAAAGCACTCCAGATTATCAAAGGTTCAGAAAGATACTCTGCAAAGGAGTTCATAAGAGAAGGAATTTTTTAACTATTGTTTCTAAAGTGAAAACGTTTAAAATAGTGGTGAAGGAGAAAACTTGCAGAGTTATTTTCACAAGAACCGTCCCAAACATTCCCACGAGAACAAAATGAGTACACAAATATCTAAAGTAATCTCAATATCTTTAGTAGTAAATAATCGAATAACCCATATAGGGGAAAATAGAAAGCATAGTTTTCATAAGTAACTAACACAAAATACAAGCTTAGGGACAAAACCTCACTCCAGTAAAATCAAACAACCATGGAAATAGTAAAGGAAAAATACATAACTTGGAATATCAAACATGTAAATGAGAAGTTATGAAGAAACTCTTGTGCAACCAACGAGATAAGGAAACTCCCCAAAAGTTTAATACAAAGAATGATGGCGAAATAGTGAAATAACAAATTCTAGTTTCACTTTCGTGGTCACCCAATGAAAAATGCAAAAATCTTAGAGGATATCTACAAAATTTCATCTTAATGCCAAATAAAAGAAAAGATAGAAGCTTAAATAAGAGGCAAATCAAGTCCTTCATGTACACCAAGTTGGGTCGGTTCAAAAGGAATGAAAGATAGATAAAAATCAAAGTAGAAGACAGAGCTAGAAAACTATAAAATGATGGACATTTTAGAAGCAAAGTCATAACCACCAATATTCGAAAGAAAATGTAAGGTGTAAATCAAGCCACATTTTGAGTTGAATTTACGCAAGGAACATGTATTATAAAAATATAAACACAAGAACACAAGATTGTAGGTTACCAGTCAAATATGCAATACTGGAAGGAAAAACATTTCAATCCATATAGGAAACAAAATGAAACGATTCAAGATTACATTTACAAAAGAAACTTATTATAAAGACAAGATGAAAATACCAAGCTAGATACATTACCGAGAAACTCATTCATCTATAGAAAATGTAATTTCAATAGCTCAAAAAAATTCATCAATGGTGGCGATGATGATTTCAACCTATTTTTACCCTCCTAGAAACCTTAAGAGATGAAAGCGAGAATGAACTTGATTTTCAAGAAAAAAGAAACAATGTGAAGAAGAGCCCCAAAACGATTCAAAAAATTTATTTCATGGGAATAGTGTTTCAAAATTCTTGAAAGGGATATATCTACAACATATCCAAACCACAATGATCTATGTTAGGGCTGAAATCCATCTAAAAAAAGTACTCAATTCACGAAGCCTTTTAGAGACTTCAGAAAAAATAAGGTAAATCTAGATGATAAAGCCCTTGACATGCTAGAATCAACCAAAATAAAAGAAAATCTTACCAAGTCTTTAGGTTGAAGAAGCCATTATTACTCATAGCCCGAAAGCTCTGAAGGAACTCATCAATAATTTTTAACCTTTTCAAATTAGAGTAAAAAAGCTGTCATCACAAAGAAACAAACAAATTCATAGGTGAATTCGAACAAATATTCATGCCCTAAATGATCTCTAACAAAAGAAAACAATTGTGAATAAGAGTAAATAGTGCAAAAATACATCATAGAGAATGAGAAGCCCGATTCTAGAGATTTGAAGGAAAAAAGAATAAATCAAAAAAAAAATATTGAGAGATTTTCCTAGCTTGAAGTTGAGCTCATAAATGAAATGATAAACTTATGGTTCGTTAATATTTTACAATACCTAGCTCACTAAAAGAGTTTAGGATCCAATAGTGGAGACTCAAAAGTACCAAATCAATGATCAAGCATGACAACCTTAACTTAACCATGGTTTAGTCGAAAAACATACACGTGTTAAAAAATGATGAAACCTCATTAGGGCTGAGTTAGATCACCGAAAAGGATCGTAAAGGGTTGAATCATTCTAAGAAAGGACCATCCCAATGATTTTAAATAATTTTCTCAACTTTTCTAAGGTCTCGAGTCAAAGTTACTATATTCCATGATTTACCAAAATAAAACAATGTTATTGTCGTATGGAAAAATAAAAAAGGTACTGATTATCATAATAGAATATACCTCGGAATTTCAAAAGGAGGCCGAAAATATATTATATGCAATGACTACTATCAAAATCATAGTCTATGCATGGTTTTGAAAGAGGTGATGAGAGTGTTACGAGCCAAGGTAATCAAATGGAGGGGACTAAACATATTATATGCAATGATAGAGATCAAAAATGACCTATATGATTGCATAAGTGTCACATGGAGTATTCCCTTTCCACATGGATTGTTGGTCCACACAAAGGGGAAAAGTTATTTTTGCCAAGTATGTATTTTCCACAAGAAAAAAATGCATGTAGAGGTCAATGTCAAACACATGGAGTTTATTTTGAAGCAAAAAATTACATTATTTTTTAGAAAATAAAGAGGATTAAGAACATTGGTGGTGTCATCACATGTACAAAATACCAAATTTGAGCATATGAACAGTGTCAACATGAGTAGAAAATGATTATTTTAATCATGTAGGAAGGGATAAAGATGGTAAGTGAGATCGAAAGTGGCACAAGATTACAAAGAATGCATGCACATTGGAGAAGACTTGCACAAAAAGCAATTAATTAATTTTATCAAAAATATTCACCCAATTTTTATTAAAAATAGATCAGTCAACTGCACTTTGAATAGAATTTATTTTTGTAACTAAGGTTATTAATGCCTCATTGTAATCAACATGTATATTTTTATTCCTTTATTTATTCATGATAAAGGGGTAAAATTAGCATGCATGGGTGAGTACAAATTTTAGCCTATTTTAGGATGGGTTGGGTGAATAATTTTTCTATATATTGTGTGCATTAGCAAAGCACAAAGGAGGAATTTTTTGGACATATGAGTGTTGAAGCAATTTTCTACCATTTTTCCTTGAATGAGAACTAATTTTTTCCTTTCTAATTATTTATAGTGGTGTGTATCTTTTCATTAATTCTTGTGAATGTCAATTCCCTAATTAATAATCTTACCTTGCTAATTTTTTTGTTTTTATACATAATATTAGTGTGCACGTTTATCATGTTGTGTTGTTGTGATTTATCCCTCAATACATAAGTGTTTTTCCTTAATATTCTGCTAAAAACCATTGGTTCATGCATCCAAAATTCATTCTCAATTTTATTGTGCATATACTCAGTCAAATCCCACAATATATTTGGTGTATCAACGATTTTAATTTCACTTACAGTCATCTATTTACCCTCAAAACCCCAAAAATTAGTTTAGGATACATCAATAAGGAACCGGTCTTGATACCGAAGATTCACCTCAACAATATGTATACCCACAGACTTGAGGTGTTTCCATTGTAATTATGAAAGTGAGAGATCAAATAATCTTAGAACCACTATTTTAATCTCTCAACTAGGGTGAAATTTTGAGAGATAACAGGTTTTGGCATGCCTAGAAGGACACTAAGAGAGCTTAAAGTCTTACTTTTGAAGGTGTTTCATCAAACAATCAAATTAGATGTTGTGTATACCAGTTTTGGATGAGAACTACTATTGATGCATCCCGAGGATTAAATATCGAAGCAAAAATCATTTGTTGACTCTGTAAATCTGATTTTAGATCAAGACAATGCTTTTGAACATCATTAAATTATTCAAGCTACTGATTTTCAAGTATTTTTCAAGAAAATCAGATCTGTTATTTTGATGTTATTAATGGTTTTTGTGAGTAGCATACCTATTTTTCATAGTTTCAATATTTTATGAGGTCCCACAGCCATGAACCCTCATTTTCAACAATATTATTAGCCAAACTAAAGAATTTTATCCACCTTCCCTTTAGATCAGTTTTATAACCCCTATTAGAATGAATATCCTTATAACCCAAACCCTGCCAATCAATATGATTATCAATATAAGGGTTATGTTGTTCAATATCAAGGTTATATAGAGGGTTATGTTGATTATGCATAACAAGAAGATCTTAGAATCAAGTTTAATTGTTTGAAACAACAATATTTGGTCATCATGGAAAAAAATGAGAAATCTAAAACATTAGTGAATGATAGCCATCAAGTTAAGAAAACCTACCAACGAGTTGTTCCCACTTACCCTTCCTTTAAAAATCCAAAGTGCCCATAGATCCTCCTTGTCAGCCCAATGCATCCTATTCCATAGTTTCTAAACTATCGGGTTGTTCTAATTCCTCCTTTTTCTACCCAACAACCATGTACTGAAATCAAAATTAAGTGTCCAAGTTGGCGTTCAGATGTTGTTCTAAATGCATACTTTGTACCCCAACCTCTTGTTCAAAATTTTCTAGTTAAGGCTGAAATTAATCCCACTCCTCCTCCTTTACCCATACTTCCAGGCCAGGAAAGAGAGAATCAAAATATCATTCAGGAGGGGAAACAAACTAAAGAAAACAAAATGATGGAATATCTCAGTAGAGTATAAAACAATGGGTTTCTAGATTTCATTTTGATCATATTCTAGAGTAAGAGAAGGAACCCAAGTGAGAGGTACAATCTGATCTTGCAGTAGATCAAAAACAGTTGGAAGATGATCAATAATCTACATATTCTGAGTGTAGTGTGCACGAGGGCACCATGCTTATCACAACTTCTAGTCTTATCAAAAGATGATGGATCAATTTCAAATAAGGAGGTTGAGATCAAAGTAAAGTGTTCTATAGTTTTATAGTTTATAGAGGTTGATTTCTTGTCAGATTTGGAAAATTGCATAAGTGAAGAACAACCTATAGAACTCACTAATTTTATAGTTTCATCATTCGAAGAGCCTTTGGTTGCTAAGGTTTCTCTTGTACTTGAAAAATAGAAAGAAGTTCCATTGGATGCAAATATTTTTATCCCCTCCTAGAAGAACCATTTTTAGAGGAGAATATGTCAGAACAACATGCTACCCAGATCAGATCTTGTGTAGAAAAATGAGACAAATTTGATCTTACAGATTTTGTGTAGACTAGAATAATCAAGAGGAAAGATCAGTTGTGGTACAATAGTTTGAAAGAGCTGAAACATGTTCAGATCAACTTTAGAATGTCCTAAAAGACGATAAAGAACAACAATTTCACATAAATGTCAAAAAATAAGAAGAAGATGATCTTGAGTTTTCAAACTGCACCATGCATATGGATAGTGCTTATGAAGAAGAAGGAGATGATCTTGAGTTTTTAGACTACATGAAGGATCTTAGTAGTGCAAAATAATTTGAGAGTACCACCAAAAAGTCACTCATAGCAGTTATAGAACAACAACTTGTAGAGAAAAAATAACCCTCAAAGTAGTTTCAGGATGAGTTAAAGCAGTTGGAAGACACAAAATAGCTTCAAGAAGAGCTCATGGTTGAAAATGATGTTCATGATTTAGATCATATCAAAATAGACATCTTATTCACTACTAGAAGGCCTTGTCCTATTCTATATTTTGCTGATTATAAGCTAGTTACAATAGTGCATATTTCATGCTTGTCTTAGAGCAACAAAGTGAGTTTCATGTTCTCAACAACAAGCCTCAAATCATGCCAGAACATCTTACAGATCAGATAGAGGTGTTTCCCAATTCTTGGACTGATCTGATGAACAAAATAAAGTTACATATCTTGTTTTCAACTTTGTCACTTTGCTGGTTTGTAGAGTTGAATTCATGGCCTCGGTTTTGGAGAAAATAGAGATACTTTTCACTACCTATTTCCTATTTCATTTAACTTCAGTTTGTTATTGGTTAGAGTAGGGTAGATTAGGATTTCCTTTCAATAAGTGTAGTTCATGTACATTACAGCTTTTCAATTCAATAAGTGCACTAGTGTACTTAATATCATTTCCCAAATCCTTTCCCAACTTTAGTTTGTTTTTAGAAGGGTGTGTTTTTCAGGAAAAGGTAGATTATTGGTTATTTGCTTTAACTTCATGCCCAATGGATAAGAGTAAGGTATTATTCTACAAGCTAGCATGTAGATTTCCCCACAACATCGCCATAAATTTTGACAATGATTTCACTTGTGTGAAAATGGGCAACTAAAAACATTGTTTACGATGGAAGGAATTGATGAAATAGACCTAACTAGGATGATTAATACAATTTTATTGTATTTTTAGTTGTATTAATTGATTAACTACATGTAATCTGCAACTATGTGTGTTATTATAGAATGTAACACCTCACATAGACTTCCATTCCATGCTCATCTTCAGAAAGGAAAAAAAAATCCTGAAGGACTAATGCTTTGACTTGATGAAGGTGGTAATCACAGATTTCCGTGAAATGTTAAATTCAAAAGCAGCAAATAGAGTTGTAGTTTACATGAAGGAGAGTTCATTATTAAATTTATAGGTACATCAAAATTCATTATTTCTTCATGATAAATACATTTAATTGTGTGATTGACTTTTTTTTATTCCATTATATAGTAAACATCCATCATAAAATATGAATACAGTAAAGAAGTATATAACTTAGTTACAAAACCTAATGTTATTTATTCATTAATAAATTTAGTGTTTCCCACACAAGCCGTGGGATGTAACTTATATGTATTGAAAAATAAAATATGCCTATACTAAAACTATAAGCAAATTGAGAGAGAAGAAACACATCATTACCTAATTGGGTTAGTTCTCTCATGCTCCTTGTATTGCTTCATCTTTAGTTTCTTCATCATCATCTCTAGTTCCCAGCAACAGGTACATGTGGACATACAATGCATATTGTTAGAGCTCCAAGTTTGATCTATATCCATCTATTTACAGTTTAAAGTAGATGAATCTTTTAAATAAAGTACAAATAAGATACATCGAAAGATACATAAAAGACAAAATCAGAAAAGTACATACTATTAGAGCTCTAGGGGTCTCCAACTACTATTTTCATAAAATCGTGACAGATGGAGAAGAAAGAAAAGAAAATACTATGGAACATAAGAGAGGCTATAAACCTTCATCTTTTATGGCATTATTCTTTTAGATGATTGCAGGTACAAAGAAGTCAAACAACAAGTATAACTAGTAAACCCACCAATGATCAAGATCAAAGTCATCACAACAAATAAAAGGGATCAGGAAGTTGTTAATTAAAGAAAAGGCTAAAATAATCACCATGTTTTCAAACTGCAAGTGATCACATTTCATTGAAAGAATGAGTAAAATATTGACAAATGATTACTTTAAGTAATTTAGGGCCATCGAAGCTATGGTGTCAACAAATCAAAGTACAAAAATAAATACAAAATCCAAGTATTGATCATCTTCTACCATTCACAGTTATACCCTTACAAGTCATGAATCAGAAGTGAAGCTATGTCTTACATATTCCAAGAAAATATATGAATGTTTCAAAGTTACAATCATCAATTGAGTATAGGCTTGAAATAATGGGTACAGGAAGAGATCAAAAGGTCATGCAAGAAGATAGTAAGATATCACAACATTGTGAAAAGTGTTTGAGTTCAAGATTTACAAGTACATAGTGATTCATAATTTCCATTACAAATTGGAAAATAGAAAATATAGTTTTCATAAACAAGTTTGCATGAACATCAAGGTCATTTTAGATTAAAAAAATGAAACAATGCAATGGAACAAGAAAGGAAATGATTACAATTTTGAAGATTAATCAGTTCACAAATACAGAAGCAGGCTTCAACAATCATCTATGAAAGAATAAGTTCTAAAAGCTTATAAGTTTCAGCTGATACAAGATAAAGAACAACAATGTACTTAGAAAGCAGTGATCTCCAACAAGTGTATAACTCAGGATAAAATGGCATATGAACACCACTCTATCTCAAAGCCAGAAATTTCATTATCAAGGAGAATGCATCTACAGTCTTACCACTGAAGAATATAGAAATGAGAAATTACCTCCAATAATATTGATATGTAATTAAAGTTTGAATAAATAAAGGTGCTAACAAGAGATATATCTATATTCCAAAAATACACATTCTCCAATAAACACAGGAAAGGGCCTAAAAATTCAACCATTTTCCAGCAGCTTACAAGATGCAAAATACAAATTTTCAAAGAATTGAAGGAATCTAAATGCCACATCACACAAGGCAGAAATCATACATGAGATGAACAGAATATAACTCAATCCTTCATAAGTAAGAAAATACCAAGTTACATGTATGAAAACTAACTATCATTAAGTATGTTTTCAAAGACTGTTTTAGGTTTGCAATCAAAGTACAAATAATCAAAGTACAGCTCCATCAGGGTGGATTTTTCAGGAAAATATCTAGATGAGTAAAGAAGTACAAGAGTTCCAAGTTTCATTTTATCTCCTAAAGCACTCCATATTATCAAAATATTCAAAAATTTAATCTCTGCAAAGGAGTTCATAAGAGAAGGAAGCATTTTAATAACTATGTCTAAATTGAAACCGTTTAAAATAACATCCAAGGAGTAAAAATTGTAGAGTTATTTTCATAAGAACCTTCCCAAACATGTCCAGAAGAACAAAATGAGTGCACACATATCTAAAAAAATATCGTTATCATCAGTAGTAAATAATCAGAACAACCCAGATTGGGGAAAAATACAAAGCAAATTTTTCATAAACAATTAACACAGAATACAAGCTCAGGGACAAACCCTCACTCCAATCAGATCAAACAGCCCTGGCAACAGTAATGGATAAACACGTAATAAAAAATACCGTAAATGAGTAGTTATTATGAAACTCTTGTGCAACCAACAGATAAGGAAAATCCCCAGCAAGTTAATACAGAGAATGATCCTGAAATAGTGAAAGAACAAGCTCTAGTTTCATTTTTGTGGTCACCCAAAAAAAATATAGAAGTCTCAGAGGATAGGTAGAAAATATCATCTTAATTCCTAAGAAAAGGAGAAGCTTAAATCAGAGGAAAATCATGTAATTTCTACACACCAAGTTGGGTTGGTTCGAAAGCAACAAAATATAGAACAAAATCAAAGTAGAAAATAGAGCTAGAAAACTATAAAATTAGATTTTTTTAGAAGAAAATTCACGACCACCAATATTTGAAAGACAAAGTAACAGGTGTAAATAAAGCCACATTTTGAGTTGAACTTTAGCAAGGAGCATGCACTATAAGGAATAAACACAAGATTTTAGGTTACTAGTCAAATATGGAATACCCACCAGGAGAGATGTTTTGATCCACATCAGAAACACAATGAAATGATTCAAGTTTCCATTTACAAACGAAAGTTCTGGTAAAAAAAAAGATGAAAATTCCAAGCTCGAGACCTAACAGGAAACTCGTTCATCTATAGAAAACTTCATTTCAATAGCTCAAAAATTTCATCAATGGTGTCCATGATTATTTCAACCGATTTTTTCTCTCCCAGAAACCTTAAGATATGAAAGCGAGAATGAACTTGTTTTTTAGGAAAATAGAAGCAATGTGAAGTGGAGGCCCAAAACGAGTCAAAATAACTTTTTTACATAGGAATTGTGTTTCAAAATGGTTACAAGGGATAGGACTACAACATAACCACAATGACCTATGTTAGGGATCAAATCCATCTCAAAAAAGTAAGTACCCAATTCACGAATATTTTTAGAGATGTACGGAAGAAAATGTAAATCTAGATGATAAATCCCTTGTCATGCAAGACTCAACCAAAATAAAAGCAAATCTTACCAATTATTTACGTTACAAAAGCCATTACTGCTCACATCCTGGGCTCTAAACACACTCATAAATGGTGGTCAAATTTTCAAATTAGAGTAAAAGAAACCCTCATCACAGAGAAAGAATCACATTTAGAGGTGAAATTGAACAAATATACATTCTGTTAGCGAGCTCTAAGAAGAGAAATCAATGGCGAATCAGAGAAAATAGTGTAAATTTTTTTACAGAGAATGAGAAGCCACAACTCCAGAGCTTTGAAGGTAAAAATAATGGTGGTCACAAAATAATTTTTTTTATGGAACTTCCCCTATCTCGAAGTTGATCTCATAAATGAAATAAAAAAGTTAGGGCTTGTTAATATTTTGCAATACCCAACAAAGAGTTTAGGATCCAATGGTGGAGACTCAAAACTACCAAATCAACAATCAAGCATGCCAACCTTAACTTAACCATGGTTCAGTTAAAAACATGCACGTGTCAAACAATGATGAAACCCTAATTAGGATTGAGTTAGATCACCGAGAAAGGATCATAAATGGTTGAGTCATCTTAAGAAGGGACCATCCCCAATGATTTTAAATAATTTTCTCAACTTTTCTAATTCTATGTCAAAGTGACTATATGCCATGATTTATCAAACTCTGACAACATTATAGTCGTATGGAAAAATCAAATGGGGATACTTATAATTATAGAATATACCTCAGAATTTCAAAAGGAGCCCGAAAATATATTATATGTAATGTCTATTATCAAAATCATAGTTTGTGCATTTTGTTTGAATGAGGTTGATGATAGTGTTACGTGGCAAGGTAATAAAATGTAGGGGGACAAACATATTATATGCAATGATAGATATTAGAGATGGCCTATATGATTGCAAAGTCTCAAAGGAGTATTTCCTTTGCACATGGATAGTTGGTCCCCACAGTGGGAAAGGTTGTTTTTCCCAAGTATGAATTTTCCATAAGAATAAAAATGCATGCATAGGTTAACATCAAGCACATGGAGTTTATTTTGAAGAAAAAAATTACCTTATTTTTAAAAAACTAAGGATAAAGAACACATATTTCATCACATGTACAAAAGATCAAATTTGAGCATATGAAAAAGTGTCAACATCAACATAAAAGTATTATTTTAATCATGCACGAAGGGATAATGATAGTAAGAGGAACAAGATGACAACTATCAGCGTGCACATTAGAGAAGACTCGCACAATAAGGAAGTGATTAATTTTAGCAAAAATATTCACCCAAGTTTTATTAAAAATAGACCAATCAACTACACTTTGATTGGAATTTGTTTTGGAATTAATGCTAGTAATGCCTCGTAGTAATTAGCATGTTTATTTTTGTTCCTTTATTTATTCAAGATAAAGGGTAAAATTAGCATGCATGGGAGAGTAAAAATTTTAGCCTATTTTTAGGATGGGTTGGGTGAATAATTTTGCTATATATTGTGTGCATTGAAAAAGAATAGAGGAGGATGTTTTGGGATGTAGGAACGCTGAAACAATTATCTACCGATTTTTCCTTGAATGAGAACTGATTTTTGCCTTTCCAATTATTTTTAGTGGTGTGTATCTCTTCATTAATTCTTGTGAATTTCAATTCTCGATTAATAATCTTACCTTTCTACAAATTTGGTATTTTCTACATAATCTTAGTGTGCATGTTTATCTTGTTGTGTTGTTGTGATTTATCCCTCAATACATAAGTGTTTTTCCTTAATATTCTATTGAAAACCATTAGTTTATGCATCCAAAATTCATTCTCAATTTTATTGTGCATATACTTAGTCAAATCCTCAATAAATTTGGTGTATCACCCATTTAAATTTCAGTTACAGTCATATTTTTACCCTCAAAACCCCAAAAAATTAGTTTAGGATACATCAATAAGGAACCAACCTTGATACTGGAGACTCACCTCAACAATAGGTATACCCACAAACCTAAGGTGTTTCCATTGTATCTACGAAAGTGAGAGATCAAAGAAATATTATAACCCCTATTGTCATCTCTTAACCAGGGTGCACTTTCAAGAGATAATAGTTCCTTTCATTCCACCTAATAAGCAATAACATGATGTAATAATCATAGTTTTTTAAGATCCCAATTTAATTGTAGGAAATGAATGATTTAGATTTTATGATCCACAAAAGAAGGTTGTAATAGTCTCCAAATCCTAATTGTGTGTCATTGGAATGTTTGATACTAGGATAGTCTTCCTATTACAAGAGATCACTTCCATTCATCTTGAGGAGATTAAAACTTAACATGAACCAATTGTATAATGGAAGTGATCCCGGTTGACCATTATCATATGGTTGAACCTTCAACTATTTTTGATATAGTTATTTTACATGTTAGGTTGTAGGAGTGGTCATGGGTGTTCTTACATATTCCTATGAGAGTTATATATGGATGGAGATTACATATGGACATATTTTGATTTAATATTTGTTATCATTTTCTATGGAATTGACATAATTATTTGAATCAATCACCTCTAATGAAAACTAATTTCCATCGATGTCTTTCAGATGGCACCTTCCCTCCTAGTTTGTTATTTATGAGTTTGAGTCACCGATTTTATCAATGACGATAATTTCGGGAACCAATGAATTGGACCGTCAAGACATGGTGCTTTGAAAGCAAGGTAGTTCAATCATTTGAAATACCAAGATTTTTAAGTCAAGGTGTATTCAAAGGGGATAGAGACCTCATCCGGATGACATGAAAGGTAATGATCAATGGTAAATGTAGAAACATATGCCTAGGTTATCGATGGAGATTGATTGTGGTTGATCTTTTGGAAACCCAATCTATCTTTAATGTTCCCTCTCGTACCTATAGAAATTAATTCTTCAATGGTTGATTCACTTGTGTTGCCTCAAAGCTCACCATTCCCACTATTACTTTTGTCACATCTTCATAGGTGAGTATAGGTTATGGACATGGAAATTTTTTTATTCTAGAGCAACCTCAATCTTATTAATGTAAGGAATATCTGTATCAAATGCCCTTAGAAAAATCTAATATGTTTCCTAACTCTAAAAACCCTAAATTTCCTATATTAAAGTTGTCCTATTAATAAAATATTGATAACGGCATACATGATGAGGATAAATCTAAAATTTTAATAAACTACAAACCCTACAATTTCATTACATCATGTTTTGTAGTATATATTAAATATTTCTTATATATGTATATATATATATATATTAATGGTATGTTTTAAATATTCTTAATAAATATTAATTATCTTATTTATTTATTCATTTTAGATACCTTTTTTATTAAAGATATGTTCTAATTTTTCTTTAGTTCTTTATTTATTCAATATATATAATAAATTATATAATTTGGTTGTTTTTTACATTTAAAGACATAAAAAAAAAATCTAAATATACGTCAAATTTAATCCTTAGTCATTATTGTTCTTATCCCGCACATGGTGTGATTAGAAATTCTTGCCATCGATGGCGGAAAAAACATTTTATATTTTTACACCGAAATTCATGTTTACAATTAGAAATCCCAAGACTCGAAAAACAAATTGTAATTACAACAATCCATATCATAGACCATACAAATGATCCTATCAAGTAATCTCAACTATGTAATGGGATTCTTTCTATCCACCCTATCATGACATGTAGGACACCTTTCCGTCAAAGGAAATCATGGGATTGGATATTCGGTCATCGGTGGTTGATCGGATGTTTTTTCTATCTTTTTTCTTTCAATCATTTTTGTTCAATAAAGGAACCAAAAGCACTTAGACTTAAAAGAAGCGATTGAAAAGAAAGAAATAAATAACACTCACAAGAAAATTAATGCGATAATAAGGTTTATTAGATATTAGTCCTGGTTCTCACCCCTTTAGTGGAAATTCTAAACAATTTTTGTCCACAATTTCTTACAAAAATGGGATGTACGAGATCAATATTTTAAAGGACATTGTGGGATTAATAATCTTGGTCATCATATGGGGCTCAAAAAAATTCTATATAATTTCTTTTGTTTAATAAAATAACCAAAATCGATTAGACATAAAAGAAATGATTCAAAATAAATAAAGAAATAATGCTCACGAGGCCAATTCTGTGATCGTAAGTTTTATTTGAGTTTAGCCCTTAGTTATCTCCCCCTCCATAGAAATTATACATGAAAGCTACAATTTTCATCTAAAGTTTCTCAAAGAAAGGTTATCAAGCCTCTGTAATATTTCTTTGAAGATATTCAAGCCCTAGGTGTGTGTGGAGCCATACAAAATCGAATCAATGGGGCACAATCCTCTAAAAAATGTGAACTAGGTGGAGAATTCTTTACTTTTCATTTGTTATTTTAGATGTTTTTTTTGTTGTTTGCACCATAATTGAATATCCAAAGATACTATCATATATTTACAATGAAGCATTAAGGAAACATATGTAGTAGTGATCATTGCCCATGGTGGCACTTTCCTACCACCGTTGGTCTGTCATCGCTATTTCCTTCATGGGATGTTCATCTTAACTAGTCAAGTGACATCCAATCCTTCATAAGTTATATTAATTTAGATAACATGTAGGTGTTCGTAGCTAATTCCATGGAAAGTGGTTTTTATAGGCATTAAATAAGGTATCCCATTCGATGCCATATATATATATATATTTATAAAATGGTCGATGAAAATATACCGACTAAAGGAAACTACAAACTTCTCTATACAAACTATGAAAGTATCCAATGGAATAATTTTAGATATTTATGTCAAAAGGTGTTTTTACAGGTAAAAATATTGGGGGCTCTAACAACATATTGTAATTTTCATCATCCATATGATAGACCATATAAATGATCTTCTGAGTAATATGAGTCATGCACTAAGATTATTTCTATCTGCATGTTTCTGGAATGTATGATATTGGTTTGTTAAAGGAATTTTCTAGATTGGAAACCTTGTTCATTAGCAAAAAAAAGTGGATGGTTTTTTTATCTTTTTATTTTTTTAGTTTTGTTAAATAAAAGAACCAAAATTGTTTAGACATAAAAGAAACGATTCAAAAATAAATAACACTCATAGAAGAGTCGTTGTATCGTAAGATTTTTAGAGTTTATCCTGGTTCTTCCCTAAATGGAAATTATACAAGAATTTCGGATTTGTTTCATATAATTACTCACAGAAATGGAATGTATGAGATCATTTCATAAAAGGACATTGTGGTCATCAACGACGACACACATGTATTTGTTATTATTTGTGATTCCATTCAATAAAAGAACCATAATCAATTAGACCTAAAAGAAATGATTCAAAAGAAATAAATAAATAACAATCACATGCAGAACCATGCAATCATAAGCTTTATTCTAGTTTAAATCCTAATTATCATCCTCCTCATTGGAATTTCTACAAGAAGATTTGATTTTTGTCTATAATTGCTTGCAAAAATATGGATAAGCCTTTGTAATATTTCTCTGAAGCTCTTCATGCCTTGCACATGTGTGGATCCAAACTAGACCAAATCGAAGGGGGCACAATCATCCCTTCCTACACCGTATTATTTGAAAAAACAAATTATATCTTCTTCTCCTTCTTACGTCAACTTTTTAACACTTATCAATTTATTAATGGTATAGGTGCAATTTGGAGAATATTTATTTATTGGTTTGTCTAACTAATCATATAACACAATGCTTTTTAAATCACAAACCAAGTGAAGTAGCTAAAAATATTGAGGAAATTCGTAAACAACAAGCACACATATAACACAATAGCTAAAAACATAAACAACAACTATTGCCATTTGCAATTTTGATCGACCACTCTTTGCGTTCTTAGATATCTACAAAATATGTTCCCTTGATCCCTTGCACACCATAAGTAACATTTTTTTTACATATTTGAGCTCTAATTTGAATTTGAATATTATTAATAAATTGTATATTTTTAGTAATCAAATATTTCATGACTATAATTTGCAAGGCATGAACTTCTTAAATGTAGACAAAACACATCATATCTTAAATTAAGAAAATAAGAAACCTCTTTCCACCTATACTTTACACAATACACTTTTATGGTTTTATTAGTTCAAATCCCTCTTTTAAATGGAAAATAAAAGCCACCTTTCTCTCATTTTTACAACCACTTAAAGAACCGATTATCAATGATTTTTGTACATCCTCTATTCTCATGTGCTTACTTGAGCTTGAAACTAGAAAGTGAAATATATCATCATGACGGATATTGTTCCCACAAGAGTACTCACTATTGCAAAGAAAAGGAGTGAGGAAGAAAAAACTTTAAGACATATAGATTGCAAAATAATATCCTCTTTTTTGATGCATGCATGAAACTTTAAGAACACATGAAATTATATATTTGAAAAATCCACAAGATATAAATGTAGTAGACACAAAGTTCTTTACACTATAACACATGATTTTAGTATCCAAATTTATTGGATTCACGTTTGTAATTTTGAGGGATAGAAAACGAAAAGGACACAATAAGTAGGAGAGAAAAACTTCTTTTGTATTGATTTCAAAAGTTTTGTAAAATTAAATCCTCGTGACACAAAAATTCCTACCCCTTTACAATGAGAGGTAAATCTTGTTTATGATGAGGGGTGGTTATAACTGATTCTTCTAACTAATTTTCATTTAATTAAGTGCTAACACTTAATTAATGAATTACATGAATTAGCTCTATTTATAATTTTATATTTCAAAATGATAAAGCTAACCTTAAAATATAACAATTAGAAAGAAAGTTTCAAGAACTAGGAGATGGAGCACTTGTCGATGATGAAAATGAAGTTTTCATTTTTAGCACGTGATGTATAAATTTTACCAAGGCAACAATTATCTCCATTACCTTTGGAATTTTAGTGTTTTATGTGGTATTTAACCAATTGCCATGAGTGTATTCCATTTTTTTTTCTGAATGTCCTAATTTACAACAAGCCTTTGGTGGCTTCTTTGATTACATTATGCATTTTTTCCATTTCCTCCATTTTCTCTTGGTAAAAATCTCATCCTTGAATAAAATTTCTTTGATGAATGCGCTGAAATTTTCCTTGACTTCACCCAAAGGATACCACTATGGAATTATCATTATAAAATTTGCACCTAAGAGCTTTAAAGTCATCCAAAATCTTAGATTTGAAGGATTCTCCCTTTTGGACCATGCTCTTAAGTTCAATGATTGCCTCCTCAAGCACTTTAATCTTCCACTCAACACAAAATACCCATTTCTAGAAATATTATTCTTTGGATCAACAAATATTTTGTGAGAGAGGAGGGTTTTTTCATTTTTGCACTTATGGTCCTAAGGTCATGAATACAATCTAGCCAAAAATTGAGCTCTTCCTCAGATCCTATGATTACTCTATAAAATTTACTTTGGGCCAAGGAAATGTTGTCATATACTTTGAATAATTCATCTAGAAATTCAAACTACAAAAAGAAACATTCCTTCTGCCAATGCCTAAACAACTTTCCCATATGAATCATGTTTATGAATATCCTTGATTGATTGGACATATTCATTAGATAAAATATAGGGAGGAGGAATTGAGGAGAGAGGAGTAGGATCAAGAACCTTGTCACTAGAAAGAAAATATTTGATAAAGTTAGAAAGAACTTGAACTTGTTCCTCCAATTTCTCCTATGTTTGATTAATGTTTTCCACACTTTCAATTACACTAGAAATTATTTCTTTCAAGTTCTGAACCTATCCATCATGAGTAGATTCACCAAGTGGAATGCTAGTCAATTTAAGGTCTACAATAGTTATATATTTTTCATATTTTTCTCCTCTTTCCTTTATAATCTCCAAGAATTATTTACATTTTAAATTTGAGACTAGGCTTAAATATGTTTTGGCCCTTTTGGGTGAAGAAGTTGGAGTCGTAACCATCAAAGAAGCTACAACATTAAAACTAAGAGCAACAATCTTGGGAGTGAATTTTCTTTTCCTATTATCAATCATGGGTTGAACCCATGTGAATGAAACTTGGAGACAACGCAGAAGAATGATTAAGTTAAATAACCTTTAGTGAGCAAAGAGTTTGAGTGGAAGAGGTCTCCAGAGTGAGTACCTCTCAAGAGAGGACGAAAAATGTTTTATGGTTGGTGACTTGTGTCTTGAGATAATTATCTTCCCAAAGTGTCATTATCTATGATTTCCACATCAGTTTCTTTTTTTTCTTTGTCTCCACTCTCTTCCTCATCATCATTCTTCTCTTGTTCATCTCTTTGTTTCTTTAGGTTGGATTGCCTTGTATCATCCCTTTCTTGATTAATTGTTTTCATTTCTTCTTCCAATTACTATGAAACTTGTCCATGAGAAGAGGAAAGGTCTTCTATTAAATTTTTAACATTATCCTCTCTTACCTCTTTTCTAGAGGTTTTTATATTTTCTTCTGCTTCCTTTGTCTTGTCTTCTTCTCGTATATACTTTGGTTCAGAAAGTCTAATGGTGAGGAGGAAGGACTTGACTAAACCTATACCTTTGAAGGAGATATGGAAACACCTTTTTTTTATGAATAGGCCTCCAGAGAGGAGGATTGTGTCACATTTTTATGGTATGACTTTATTTTCTTATTGAATCAAACCTTAGTCCTTACCAACATAGGGTTAATTATCTTAGAGATATAATCCGTCTCATTGTGTGATGAATCAATAGTGAGAAGAGGCATGTGCTGGATAGTCTTCATGTATTCCACTAAGTACAAGTCATCGTCATCATCTTTCAAATAATTTGGAACCTTGTGTACTTTGATGTCTCTAATCTATTATAAATAAAGTCTACCAAAATGCCTTCTTCTCATTTTATATTCATTTGAATAGTTTTCCCTATAGTATTCCAAATAAATAATATGATAATAACTCATTCTGAGATGATTGAAAATGAAATTATTTATATCAAAATAAGACCTTTTATGATAAGAATGGAACTTTAAATCTGAAATGGTTTTCTCCACATTCTAGGCATCCAAAGAAATCATTGTAGAAGTAGTTCCCCATGGAGATAGGGAACTCAATACAAATGATATTCTTATCCCTACATGTTCTATGAAACATATCCAATTGTCTACATACATCCACCAAAACTAGTTTATCATTGCAAAACATAGGTAGCTTGTTTGATGAGCCTACAAACCTAGCTAACCTAATTTAAGAAAATCTTTTGATTTTGATGAAGAGGCTACCATATGTGGAGAATAACTATTTTTCTTGTGAATACACTCTCTCGGTTGTGTTTCTCTCCAACAATCACACTATGTACATGGTGAATACATAATTCACCCTTATGAAATGGAATTTTCTATTTTCAAAGACAAGTTAGGGGTAATACTCATAAACTGGTCCATTTTTCTTATGCTCTTGAGGAGAAAATCTTACCCATGCCATATAGGCTACAATTATGTACATTAGGTGGGAGGTCATATAAAATGTTTTCCTCTAATGCACATTGGCCAATTATTCACTAAGATTCTCATATATTATCTCTCCCCAACCGAGGCTCTCGTTTCCTTCACAAATAATGTTTATGTAAACACATAGAAAAATGGAATTCATTGGTGGAAGGGAGACCCATTAACCTAGCCAAGAGGGTGATTATGTCAGATAAATCTTCTTGTAAATTTGGTCTATATAAGACCTTGGGTAGTTTGGAGGCTCCTCTCTTTTGAGACTTAAGCCAAGATTTGGCTATCATTGACTTGTACTTTTTATTTTCTTGCTCAAAAATATTTTGAGCTTGGGCCCTAGTCAGAGTATTTGAATCTTTAATGATGGGGATTTTTAGGGCAAAATTTATACAATTCACATCTTATTTAGCAATTACTTGTCCTTGGGGATCTCTAACCTCTTTCTGTTTGGATCTGTTGGTCCTCAAAATGGTCTCGCCCCATCGGTGCCTCGTGAAAAATTATTCATTCACGACCTCTGTCATTTTCTCCTTTCTCGTATGGTTCTTGGTCGGTCTTATTAAAAATTTAGTATGTTCTGAGTCAAAGATCATGTGTTGGTCTGTATTTGTCTCATGGTTCCTTTGTTCCTCTGAAAAAAATTTGTATTTTGAGTCTCCTATGCTCTGTTCCTTCAAAAATCACGTTTTCCCATTTCCTCCATTTTCCATAGTCAGGATTTGTTGTCCCTATCATTTTTTCCCTAAATACTCAAGGAGAAATGAGTTGATGTGTCCCTAAGGATCGTGTTTGAGCCTTACAATAGTATAAATTCTCTGTCCTCGAAGAAAATCTCATTTTCTAGCTCGAATGGACGTTTCTCTGTGTTTTACGGTTTGATAGATGTTTCTCCTGGTCAAATTTGCATCATTTAGTTGATAGGGAAATGTGGCACCTCTTGGTTGGATGCGGATTAGCTTAATACTTAGGAAATCCTATAAAAAGCCTAAACATTAAAATGTGTCCATGTGGAGGAATGATGCTCGTTTGAGAATCAATTTTTTTGTTTGGCTTTGAAGTGGCATCGGGAGGACATGTTGAGGTTGGTAGGAAAGAGACATGTGGAGGCTTCCGTTGGGTTTCCCATACTTAGACAAATTTCAAAAGGTTTTGGGAAGTCCAAAACACATGGAGGAATGGCGCTCATTTGAAGATCTACTTTTGGGCTTTGCCTTGGAGTAGCGAGAGGACACATGGAGGCTTCCACTGCTTTCTCATACTTGGAAAAATTTGCATGCAGTTGGAGGAGTTTGGTAGAACGGGACATGTGGCGAGCTTGCACTCATTTAGGGTCTCCACTTTGGGCACCATCTTGAAGTTACGCGATGATGGACACACATGTTTGGGGACCGGCCCTTGAGTTTCATTCTAAAGAAGTGCTAGGTTGACACGTGGAGGCCTCCAATCACTTTGCATTTTACTTAGAATTTTCAATGGCCAAAAGGAGATTACCGTAGAGCATGAAAAGTGTCACCTTCATTGAGCTTCAAGCCTTCAAAACAAATTTTTCGGAGAAGGAAACGTGGCGAGCCCTCACTCATTAAAGGTATTAAATTTTGGGACCATCTCAAGGGGCACCATGGTGACACATGGAAATTTGAAAAGTCATAGGGGCGAGGAGGCGGATCATCAAAGGAAATTTAAAATTTTCACCTTTTTGCTTCATAAACGTTAAAATGACAAAAATGGCCCACAAACCTGATGGGAAATAGTCAATGTTTTTCCCCGGTCAATAGTGGAGGTGCGGGCTTTGGAGGAAAAGTGTAAAAATTTCCCTTTGAGGGAAAAGGAGTTAAAGGCATAAAAGGACCTAGGGTTGAAAAATTTTCCTTTTTATGAAACCGACATTAGAGAACTTTATTTTGGGGCCCAGTAGACAGGTCGAAGCCCATTTCGAAGTGGAGTGTGGGGAAAACTTGAAAATTTTTCATCTTTTGGCCCACATTCAAAAGAGAGTCAAATGGTATGAATTTTTCTCCTCATTTATTTTGGGGCCCACCTCAATTTGACACTCGGGTCAAGCCCATTTCGAAGTGGAGGTGTGGGGAAAAAGGTGTTTTTTTTCTATTTTTCCCAAGAAAAGGGTGAGAATAAATTGAAAGGTCAAAAGAGACTTTGCTGATCCTATTTTCACATCTTCCACGTGGATGGCCCACATTGGAAAATCAAATATGGAAAAAATGGTACAAATGGTTGGGAGTTTTGATCGGGACTGAGTGTCTAAATATGATTTTCCCTCCATTTTCTACATTCCAAAAGAGGAGCGGGTTAATTTTGATATCTAGAGTTTGGTGAGATATCTAGAGACATCTTTCACCATTAAAAATATTAACATGAAATTGACACTTGGGCTTATTGACTTTGACTTTTTTCTATTTTCTTAATGGCTTTTCACATTTCCCTAATGAGCACACGCTAAGGGGCTAGATTTGATTGATTTGGGTGGAATTGGTTGATGAATGGATGGTGGTGGTTTTCTAAGAAGAAATGAGTTGAATGCAGGAATAAATTGAAGAGATTTTCCCTAAGATAAGCACTGGAGACTTTTGTAGATCTCATTCTTCATGGAATCACAAAAGAATCATAGAATTCTGTGCATTTAATTTTTTTGTCTTTTTGGAGGAAGGGGATCTATTGAAATGCTATAAATGGAAAAAAATTCAGCAAACAAATGGTTGGGAGTTTTTGAAAAGATTGGGACTTGATTTTCTCATACATTGTGAAATAGAAATTAGAAAAGTCTTGACAGTGTAATAAAGCCCATCCATTTTGAGAAGCCATCTAAAGAAGCCTTTATATATATCTTTGTGTCAAATTTGATCATGTCAAGGTGGTTACAAGTGTACAGCCACTGAAAAATTTGAGATTCTTCTAGAAACTTTCCCTTTCGATAAATTTGATCAAACTTTGAGCTATTTTGTGTCAATCTTGAGTAAAGTGTATTTGTTTCCTTTTTGAATGCATACGGGTAGTTTTTCTTATTTCTATTACAATCTTGTACCAAAATATAGTCCAATCACATAGGTATCAATCCTTGTGATAGTTTAGTGGCATCTGAAATTTAATTTCTCAAAATATCCTTCTTCTGGGAATGGGATAAATAGTTTAAAATCACTTTTCTTTCATTTTGTTGATAGAGATTCTCTGTAAGCCTCTAGGTGCACCTCAGGTTTGACTTGGTTTAAATCTTGGTGCTTTATTGGATCCTCTAACTCGACCCTTCATGAAAGAATCCCATAGGTCATGTGAAAGAGTGCTGATCAAGGCCTCCATTAAATCTCATATTCTAGTTGAGGAAATATTTTAACTTTTTGTGGCATTTTGTTGATTGAATCTTTCCATTTTACATAAGCTCTCAAGGATATGGTGAGTCAAGTTCATCCTATCTCCCCTCCCACAAAAAAATATATTTAAAACAACTAATCCTACCCATACTACCCATGTTTTTTCCTTTGTATACCCACCCAAGACTAACATCCTTTTACTAAAGTATGCAGAACAGATTAGGGTCTCAAATGTCTTTAGTAACATTTGGCTTGTTGTGAAGATATCTCCATGATCTGGAAGTGACAACTTGTGAGAGTCAGATCTGGTGTGTTGATCATATTTTCCCCAAGGTCTTCTTTACAAAATTTATGCAAAAGAAAGGTACTTGTATCTCCTTTCAAATGATAGAGGTTACACAATAGGTTCTCTTACCTTTGTTGAAAGGCACAACCTAAAATAGTTAGGATAAGATCATATCCTTTTCGAGGTGCTATCCATGTCTCCACGAATCCAAGTAACAAAGGGACAACTAGATTTCTCTTGGAATACAAAATGAGATACATTTATGATCTATCTCGCCTCTAAGATCCCTGTAGAATTGGTATTGCTGCTTGGCTTGAAAAGGATAACAAATTTGGGTACCAACACTACGATGCCATTGTCGGGGATCTGATTTACATTTCTAGGAACTTATTTCAATTTAATCCATGTGCATACATATTTGAATCCATATCTATTTGACCCTTCAAAGGCACCAAAACTACTAGCATCGTTATGCTGGGAGTTGTTAATCTAGAGTTTCATTGAGTTATTGATTTGTAGTCCATTCACATCTATTTAGCCCATCAACAACACCAACACTTATGGCACTATTTCGGGGACTCTCAGTTCAAGATCAAGAACCTGGTAAAACATTTCTTGTATGCTCTAAAGTGCTAGAAATCCATTTTAAAAAAAATCATCCCGTGTTCAAGTTTGTAAGACATTTTCAAAGTCACAAATTTTGTATGTAACTTCTCCAGCTTTCACAAGTTTTGCAATGGTATTTATTGATAAATTTTGGTAAAGAAAGGTCATATTTTTTCATTTCTAGTTTCTAGTGCTAATAGACACTTGACAAAACAATTTTAGTGCATTTGCACAACTAAGGTGAAAATCCTTAGTGGCGACTCCCTATTTATTATATTATGATAAGGACCAGTGTCTTAAACCTTTGTCAAGTAAGATTTGTTACTAATATTTGCAAATATGGAAGGAAGAATATCTTTATTTTCCAGGATCCTACTAGGACATTGTTTCCTTAGTTAGGAAAAGCAAAATCAGAAGGAAGAAAATCTGGAGAGTTGTTGCAAACCAAGGCCAGACAAGAGGAGGGATATCCATTAATGAAATTGAACGGCCTATCATTGAAGACTGCCATTCAAGTGACTCTGAATCCGGTAGCCTCTTAGTGGTACTAAATTCTCCAGCTAGAGAAGGGCCTTCATTTATTATTAAAGATTTTCCTCACATTCTACACCTGTCTTTTCTGAAGTAGATAGAGATTTCCAAGAAGCAAGGCCTTTGGGGGACCTCCATTTTGAAAACTACACTCCTATGTTCCAAGGACCCTCTACCCCTCATCAATTTTTCACCCCTCAAGGATCTCTCATCGAATCAATATGGCTCAACCCAGACCTCCATTTGTTGTAAACACCTTTGGACCTATAAATTTTGTGGGAATGGCTGGTTATCCAAATGCAGTGCCTCAAGATGTGAGGAACAGACTTCCAAAGTTCAAGGAAACATTTCCATAACTAGTGACCAACATCTAAAGCTCTTCCTCAATATGATGGAAGATTTTGAGATTTAGCATGAAGATTTATACATCAAGCTATCTATTCACACTCTAGAGGAGGATGCTAGGGACTGGTATAAAGCATTACCAGATAATTCTATTGACTCTTGGGATGAGATGAACAATGCATTCAGATTGTAATATGGTGATAAGACTGACCCTAGGTTTCTTCTATCAGAATTTGAAAACATCAAGAAGAATCCCAATGAGTTAGTACATCACTTCAATACAAGGTTCAATAAGACCTTGAGGATATTTCTTGTTAGGATAAGGCCATGTGATGAGTCATGTTTGATCAAATATACTGATGCATTTGATATAAAGGCTGCTTACTACTTGAGGGACAAGAACCCTACCAACTTAAGGCAAGCATTCACCATGGCCTACAAATAGAGAACAATATCAAGGCAATTGGAAAACCTCCGAAGAGGGATGGTGTGAATCTGGTTAACCTAGAAAAACCCCAAACAAGAAAGGGTGCTGATTTGGAAGAGGTTGTGAAAACTTTGGCAGGGGCTATCAAGGAGATCTCTTAAAAATTATCCCGAACCTAAGAAATGAGTTGGACAAAGTTCACAAGGACAACACAAGCAATAGGGTGAAGACAATAATTGATGACAAAGGAAGAGGAGCTATTTGATTTGGGAATAGGAAGCCTCAAAGAAGAGAAAGTAGAATGGTACCTGATCCTTTGGGTGCCATAGTTCTAGTGTGTAAGAGAAACAAGTCATTGATTGGTTTTATAGATGTTTCATTCCCCATGCTCCTTGTGAAGAAGATTCAACAAGAATAAAATGGATCGATGATAAGAGTGATGATGATGTTTGCATGATGGCATGCTCCACTAGCTCACAACAAAGGGTAACCTCAACTACGGTGATAAGTGCTAGAAGCTCGCTGCCACTTTTGGGGATTACATTCAAAGAGTATATATTCTCCCTCCCTCTAATACTTTAGAATTAGATAATGTACAAGATTTTGAATTCCCAATAATGAATTTGAATATTTAGAGGCTTTAATGATAAATAAATATGATGGAGGCATCCCATCTACGAGGAGGAAAGCAATTATTAATGAATGTTGTTGTGGCTCAAGAGAAGGAGTATAACAAAAGAATTAATGTTGTCAAAGGGGTAGGGACTCAGGCCAAGCCAAAATCTCCCTTGCTTTATAACATTCCTAAAGAGGCTCCTAGGAAAGATCCATCTGCCAAAATCCCTGCAGTTCCAAGCAAAAATCACACCCCTCCTCATGCTCAAGTTATCAAAAATCTGTGCCACCCAATGAGTGTATTAGCCTTTCTTCCAATGTTTCCTTGCCCAAGAATGTCCCATATGACATTGCCCAAGTTTTAAGTCAAATCAAAGTCTTTGTCCCAATTTTGAGTTGCTTAGGATCCCTGAGCACAAAAGAAGAGCATTTGAATACTTGGGATTGAATGAAGAGAAGACTGACCCTAGGAAGAAATGTGAACATTGTGGAGAATCCTCTAGCCATTGAGGATTTTGAGACACCATCAACATTAGAAGAGCTAGATGAACCACCTGAGGTTTATTTGGGGACATCTTTGGTAGACTCTCAGCTGAATGTGGATCCATTCTTCACTACTTTGATCATCAAGGATAGGTGCTCCATAACTGCATGTTTGACTCGGGGGCATCATGCAATGTCATGCCTTTGGAGGTCATGAATGAGTTGAATATCAAGGTAACAACAACATATGGAAAATGCTCTACCATGGAATCCAGAGAGGTGCCAGTGGGATGTGTGAAGGGTTTGGTGGTGCAGCTTGCAGCCTACCCAAGTAAAAATTTAAAGCTTGATGTTGTCATAGTTGATTGCCTAGCCAAGTGGGGTATGTTGCGGTCAAGAAAATGGGATGCTAGTGTTGGTGGTAGTTTCAAATGGACATGTTTTATGCCACCATCCCAGCTGAAGTAAGCCTTGTCAGGTTATATGGGAGAAGAATATTTTTCACCTCATTGAGGATCCCAACAGTGCATCCTATGAAGTATTGTATACAAATGTTGATGCGGAAAATTTTGTGGGATTTTCTAAGGGAAAAGAGTACAAGATCGAGGATTCTAATTTTCTTGAGTAGGTAGGTTCTCCTTGGATTTTATTGTTTGATGGAGCTTGCTCCAAATTTGAAAATGGTGCCGGTGTTGTCCTAATTTCTCCAAGCCAATAAAGGTTTGTTTTTTCCTTTAAGCTTAACTTTGACTATACTAACAACATTGTTGAGTATGAGGCATTGTTGTTAGGTTTAATAATTTCTTGGAAGTATGGTGTCAAGGAAATCATTGTCAAACGAGATTTAGAGTTAGATGTCAAGTAAGTCAGAAAACTATATGCCACAAAGAATCAACAAATGAAATAGTATAAGCATGCAATTTGGGACTTCATTGAGATGTTTGACTCCTTCAACATTGTGCATCATGAAAGGAGGTTCAATGATTTAGTAGACAAGCTTGCAGTGTTGGGGTCTTGGTTTGGTAGTTCTCAAACATCACCTTATTGTGAATATGAGGTGGAGGTACTAATAAGATCCTTTGTCCCTGAAAATATAAAAAATTGGTAGGTTTTTAATGATGAGGCTCAAGTCAGAAGGTTCCTAAAAAATGATGGAGAGTTTTCTGATCAAAACATTGATTGGGAGCCAATGGTCTATACAATGAGGGGAAGGAAACCTTATTTGGAAAAGGCATCATCCAACTAAAGACCAACACCATTCCTAGAGGGTTGGTTGCTCTTGAATTGAATTTTGATAATGTTGACTACATTATTAATAGGCATATGGCAGCCTCAAGGGATGTTGAGGAGCATGACCTTGGCACGAAGGAGAAACCAAGGAATATTTGGTTGGGCTAGTAGTCTCAACAAAGATGAAAAGTAGTCATACATCCAATTGTTAAAGAAATACCAAGATTGCATGGCTTGGACCTATTCTAAGCTCAAAGCATATAGAGAAGACCTATTCTAGCATGAGATTCCCTTGGAGCCCAATGAAAAACCCTTCAGGTAGAAGAAAAGGCCAATTAATCCTCTGTTATCTCTCAAAATGCAAGAGGAGCTGAAGAAGCTAAGGGATGGAGGAATTATCCAGCCCACAAGGTATTCTTCTTGGGTTGCCAACCTAGTGCCAGTAAGAAAGAAGAATGGTGACATTAGGTTGTGTGTGGACTTCAGGAATCTAAACAAGGCCTCAATGAAGGACAACTATCCTTTACCTAACATGGAGCACATGTTGCAGTTGGTAACTAGTTATGAGTTGCTTTCTACTTTAGATGGCTTCTCTGGTTATAATCAAGTCATGGTGAAAGAATTAGAAAGGATCAAGAAAACCTTCACTACTCCATGGGGAACATATGTATATGTTAGGATGACCTTTGGTCTGATGAATGTTAGAGACACTTTTTAGAGAGCAATGGATGTTGCTTTTGTTCATTACATCGATGAATTTATTGTTGTTTACCAAGATGATGTAACATTGTTTTCAAGAAGGAGAAGTGACCATTTTCTGCACTTAGAGAAGATTTTGATTAGATGTAGGGAATATGGCATCTCACTCAATCCAAAGAAATGCCATTTTGGAGTGCAGAAGGAAAAATTGCTCAGTCACATTGTGTCATAGGAAGGAGTGATGATTGATCCAAAAAGAGTGGAGGCCATCAACAAAGTCCCAATTCCAAGAACCAAAAATGAATTTAGTCCTTCTTTGGGAAGATAAACTTCATTAGAAGGTTTATATCAAACTTTGTTGAGTTGACTATCCCAATCACTTCCATGTTAAAGAAGGATCAAATCATCAAATGGGAAGAGGCTGCCATCCAAGCTTTCAATGGAATCAAAGAGGCATTGAAGCATGCCCCTATTTTAGTAGCCCTAGATTATAAGAAACCTTTCCAGATTGTTTTCCTTTGCTTCAGAAAACACTATTTCTTTTGTCCTGTTGTAGAAGGATAATGAAGGGGCTGAGAGGCCAATTTATTTTTTCAGTAAGGCACTACAAGGGGTAGAATTAAAATACACCATCATGGAAAAGTAGGCATTTGCCTTGGTCAAAGCAACAAAGGTTTTCAGGCCTTATATTTTAAGTTCAAAAGTTTTTTCTTATGTTCCCCATACCATGGTAAAAGACATCCTATTAGAGATGGAAGTCTCAAGTAAAAGATGTAGATGGGTGAAAAATTGCAAGAGTATGATATGGACATCCAAACCACAAAGTTGGTGAGAGGTTTGGGGTTAGCTAAGCTCATGGCTGAGAGCAACTTGCAGACCATTGAGGTAAATGAGATTAAGGAAGAAAGGGTAGTTGTTTTTGAAAGATTGATGAGTTCTGAGTGGTACAAGGATGTGATGTTCTATCTCAGACACTTAAACTACCTTGAGCATTTGAATAAGAACCAAAAAAGAGCTCTTAAGTTGGCTTCCCAAAAATATGTCATTACTAATTTTGGGTTGGCATGGAAGAACCCAGAGGGAGTCCTCTTAAGATGCATCACTGAAGATGAAGCCCCCAAAATAATTGTTGATCTCCATGGAGGAGTTTGTGGGAAAATTTTTCTGCAAGATTTATAACACATAAGATCCTAAGGGCTGGTTATTGGTGGCCAACTCCTTTCAAGGATGCAACCATGTTGGTCAGAAGATGTGAGAGTTGCTAGCATTTCTCTGGAAGGATGAAGGCTTTAGGCTCCCTACCTTTGCAATCTGTATCAATTGAAGCCCCATTTAAGCAATGGGGAATGGACTTCATTGGTGAGATTTCAAACCCTTCAATTCTGGCCATAAGTGGATTATTATAGCCACTGATTACTTTACCAAGTGGGTGGAAGCAATCCCCACCAAGAAGGCTACACACAAATTTGTCATGGATTTTGTGCTAAACAATATTATTTATAGGTTTGGAGTACCAATCAAAATCATAGCTGATAATGCCATGAGTTTTAGGGCTAGACCTCTGGTGGCAATGTGTAAAGGATATGGGATCAATTTGACATATGCCTCTAATTATAATCCCTAAGGAAATGGACAAGATGAGTCTAGTAATAAGAATTTTCTAAAGATTATCAGAAGAACCTTGGAGTTGAACAAGAGAAAATGGGGTGAACAACTAAAGTTTTTTGTCTAGGCTAATAGGATCACTGTCAAAAGAGCCACTGGAAAGAGTCCATTTGAGTTGGTATATGGGACTCAGGCCCTGCTGCCCCTGCATATGCAATTATCTTCATATCAGTTCATTCAACAACTGGAAGATCAAGAAGTGAGTCCTCATGATGCCCGCATCAACCAAATTTTTGAGCTTGATGAAGAGAGGAGGGCATCTCACCAGAGGCATATAAAGTTCAAAGAAAAGATAAAGAGACTGTTTGATAAGAAGGTCACTCCTAGAGCCTTCAATATTAGAGATCTTGTGCTACTATGGGATAGCAGGCATGAGGATAAGGGAAATCATGGCAAGTTTGACTCATTATGGATGGGCCCTTACTCCATTGACATCAGAATTGGTGAACACACCTTCTTCTTGAAGGATCTAGATGGTGAATTGCTTGAACTTCCTATTAATGGTAGGCATCTAAAGAATTTATTGGATTGATTCCTCTGAATCAAGGTAAACACCTCTTGTACAATGTATAGTTTGTTGTTTACGTCTTGTTTTTGTGTTTTTACTCATTTTGGTCCTGGTGACCTATTTTTGCTAGTTTCTCTATTTGTTTTGGAGATGGCTCTATTGCTCTACCCTGCAAAGATGACTCGCTACCCAATGGATATTTTGGCACTTGGTCTACTATTGTTCTTGTGGCACTTGCAGAGGAGTTTCCATCCCTGAGTCGGAGCCAATATTGGTGCTCAAAATGGTCTCACCCCATTTGTGCCTTTGAAAAATTATTCATTCACGGCCTCTATCATTTTATCCTTCCCCGTATGGTGCTTGGTCGGTCTTATTTCCATTTTTAGTCTACTCATGGGTCGAAGATCATGTGTGGGTCTATATTTGTCTCATGGTTCCTTTATTCCTCTGAAAAAGCTCTATATTTTGAGTCTCCTGTGCTCCGTTCCTTCAAAACTCACATTTTCCCATTTCCTCCATTTTCCATAGTCAGGATTTGTTTTCTTGTCATTTTTTCCCTAAATACTTGAGGAGAAATGAGTTGATGTGTCCCTAAGGATCGTGTTTGAGCCTTGTAACAGTCTAAATTCTCTATCCTTGAAGAAAACCTCATTTTCTTGCTCGAATGGATGTTTCTCTATGTTTACTGGTTTGATGGGTGTTTCTCCCAGTCAAATTTACATCATTCAGTTGATAGGAAATGTGGAACCTCTTGGTTAGATGTGGATCAGCTTAATACTTCAGAAATCCTATAAAAGCCTCAACTTTAAAAAGTGTCCACATGGAGGAATGACGCTTGTTTGAGAATCAAATTTTTGGTTTGGATTTGAAGTAGCACCGAGAGGACACGTGGAGGGTTGGTAGGAAAGAGACATGTGGAGGCTTCCATTGGGTTTCCCATACTTAGACAAATTTCAAAAGGTTTTCGGGAAGTCTAGGACATGTGGAGGAATGACGCTCATTTGAAGATCTACTTTTGGGCTTTGCCTTGGAGTAGCGTCGGGAGGACACGTGGAGGCTTCGATGCTTTCTCATACTTAGACAAATTTTTATGCAATTGGAGTAGTTTGGTGGAATGGGACATGTGGTGAGCTTGCGCTAGATTTAGGTCTCCACTTTGGGCACCATATTAAAGTTGCGCCATGGAGACATGTGGAGGAACCGTGCATGTTTGGGGACCGGCCCTTGAGTTTCATTCTAAAGAAGCGCTAGGTTGACATGTAGAGGCCTTTGCTCAATTTGGATTTTACTTAGACTTTTGAACGGCCAAAAGGAGATTGGCTTAGAGCATGACAAGTGGCACCTTCCATGAGCTTCAAGCCTTCAAAACATATTTTTGGGAGCGGGACATGTGGTGAGCCCGTGCTCATTAAAGGTATCATATTTTTAGACCATCTCAAGGGGTGCCGTGGTGACATGTGGAAATTTGAAAAGTCATAAAGGGCGGGGAGGTGAACCATCGGAGGAAATTCAAAATTTTCACCTCTTTGTTTAATAAAGGTTAAAATGAAAAAAATTGCCTCATGAGCCCAATGGGAAATAGTCAATGTTTTGTCCTCACAATGGTGGAGGTGCGGGATTTCGGAGGAAAAGTGAAAATTTCCCTTTGAGGGAAAAGGAGTTAAAGGCATAAAAGGACCTAGGGTTCTACTGGGACCCACATTAGAGACTTGAAGCGGAAGGGTGGAGCTGCGGGGAAAACTTGGAAATTTTTCCTTTTTCCAAAAGAAGGTCAAATGGCAGAATTTTTCTACATTTCTTTTGGGGCCAACCTCAAGACATGTGTCTAGCCCATTTTAGAAGCAAGGTGCGAGGCAAAAGGTGAATTTTTTCATTTTCTAAAAGGGTTAGAAAATGTCAAAGGAAGCCCCCGAGCCTATTTTTGCATCTTCCATGTGGACGACCCACATTCAAAATCAAAGATCAACGACTATTGAGTGTCTAAATCTTATTTTCCCTCCATTTTCTCTGTAAAACTCTTGGGAGTGCGAGTCTTCATGATTTCTTTCTATTTTATACATGGCAATCGAGGAGCGAGTTAATTTTGATATCTAGAGTTTGGTGGGAGAGATCTAGAGACGGATTTCGCTATTAAAGTTGTTTAACTCTTAGCGTGATCTGGAATACCATTTTTCTTCTCCTAAGCATGCAAGGGGCCATATTTGATTGATATGGGGTGGAAGTGGTTGGAGAATGGATGGAGGCATGTTTTTCCGAGAAAGGAGTTGAATGCGGGAAGAAATCAAAGAGATTTTCCCTTAGCACCTGGAGACTTTTACAAATCTGATTCTATGAATCATGAAATAATCTTGGAGAGCACCTTGGTGCATTTATTTTTTTGTATTTTTGGAGGAATGAGCTCTCATTGAAATGGTATAAATGGCACGAATTCATAGTGTAAACAGTTGGATTTTTTTGGAAAGATCGGGACTGATTTTCTCTAGCAGAAAAGGCTTGACATAGCCCACCAATTTTGAGAAGCCATCTAGAGAAGCTTGTATATCTCTCTTTGTGTCAAATTTGATCGTGTCAAGGTGGTTACAAGTGTACATCCATTAACAAGCTTTAAGATTGTTCTAGAAACTTTCCCTTGCTGATAAATTTGATCAAACTTTGAGCTATTATGTGTCAATCTTGAGTAAAGTGTATTTGTTTCATTTCGAATGCATACAGGTAGTTTTTCTTATTTCTTTTGCAATCTTGTACCAAAATATAGTCCAATCACACATTTCTTAGTCATTTTGATAGTTTAGTTGAATCTGCAATTTCGTTTCTCGAGAAGAGCCTTCATTTGTGAGTGGGATAAGGATTAAAATCTCTTTTCTTTCATTTTTTTGATAGAGATTCTCTGTAAGCCCTCTAGGTGTATCTCAAGTGTGACTTAGTTTAAATCTTGGCGCTTTATTGGGTCCTCCTCGACTCGAGCCTTCATGATGAGAATACCACGGGTCATGTGAAAGAGTGTTGATATGGGCCTCCATTGAAGCACATATTCTAGTTGAGGAAACAATTTAACTTTTTGTGGCATTTTTGTTGATTGAATCTTTCCATTTTGCATAAGCTCTCAAGGATATAGTGAGTCAAGTTCATCTTGTCTCCCCTCCCACCAAAAATCTATTTAAAACAACTAATCCTGCCCATACTACCCTATTTTTTTCTGTATACCCACCCAAGACTAAAATCCTTTTACTAAAGTATGCAGAATAGATTAGGGTCTCAAATGTCTTTAGTAACCTTTGCCTTGTTGTGAAGATATCTCCATGATCTAGAAGTGACAACTCGTGAGAGTCAGATCTGGTGTGTTGATCATATTTTCCCAAGGTCTTCTTTACAAAATTTATGCAAAAGAAAGGTACTTGTATCTCCTTTCAAATGAAAGAGGTTACGCTTAATAGGTTCTCTTACCTTGGTTAAAAGGCACAACCTAAAATAGTTAGGATAAGATCATATCCTTTTTGAGGTGCTATCTGTTTCTCCACAAATCCATGTAACAAAGGGACAACTAGATTTATCCCCGGCTACAAAATGACATACATTTATGACCTATCTACCTCTAAGATCCATGTAGAATCTTTTTGCTTCTTGTATTGAAAAAGAGAACAAATTTGGGTACCAACAAGATCAAAATAGGAGCTATAAGCTAGAACAATGTTTGTACACTTGATAAAGAGAGAAACTGATGAAATTGTCAATTCCACTAACTTTGATGCATTGGGCTATGAGTAGGAGTGACTTGAAAAATATGGGCCCAGAAGTCATTGAAGTCAACATGTCGAATATCACTATCGCCAATATTAGGTACTGATGCTTCTAGAGAGGGTATTTGTTCATAACCACCATACTAGAACTTCATGGTAGAATAGTGAGACCAAAACTTAGGAAGATAGGGATCTAACAGTAGTTGTCAAGAATACCATAATGGTAGGGTGAAAAATCTAATTTGACACCAAAATAAGTGTGGGAGACTCTAGAATACCTACCACTATTGTAAGAAGAATCATGTTTTTCCCTAGCATCCCAATGCTCTTCAAATTTTTTAAAATGGTTAGCCAATGAGAAAGTTAAGGATAGAAATGTCTTTAAAGGCAAGAGAATGGAAGAAGCATAGTGCACGATTGAAATGCTTGACTTGTCATGGTAAAAGTGATATACTTTACCCCATTTTATGCTTTCTTGTTCGAAAAATGAATGGATCAAAGATAAATTTAGGGTTTGTAATGTATTGCATATAATGGAAAGGTTCATGGAACAATTTAATCATTTCCCCTTTATATTGCAAAGATATGATGGAGATGCGGGAAATGAGAGCCCGAAGGAACGAGAATTATGAGGGGCTCAAACTTCCAAAATACATGAAACAAAAACAAAGTCTTACAAGTGTGGAAAAAGTGACTTTGTGAGGAACACGGTGTCAATAGGAACACCCTTCACAAACTTCTTTAAACCTTTGAAAACTACATAATACAAACAAAACAATGAAGTGTGGATAAATTTGGCTTCGAGAGAACACAATTCCCATGGGAACAAATGGTGCAAAGGTCACCAAGTATCTACATCTCTACAATATAAAGAATCCTTATTTACCTTATGAAAATGGCTTACGGGTTGGGAAAAAATGCGGAGAACAAGAGCATGTGGGGAATGAAGGCCCGAGAGGACAAGGGTCATAAGTTCTGAAATATCTTAAATTCTTGTAGTACAAACAATCATTGAGTAATACGAGATAAATTGGGTATTTGGGAACATAAGGCCCACAAGAACATGAGGCATGAGGGGAAAATGTTTTCGATAATTCTTGTAGTACAAAGGAATTTAAAAATTAGTTTTCCAAAACTTGAAACTTTCACACAAAGAATAATTAGGGTATTTCAAGTAAAGCAGGATGTGGGGAACTATAGGCTCAAAGGAACTTGTTCCTCCAAAACCCGAAATCTCAACAATACTAAGGATCTTGACCCAAAATAATAAAAATGACCAAATTTTTGACTTTGTTACTCTTCATGACTCCACAAATAAAAACAATTTTGACAAAGGGATACTTGTCCAATTTTATTTTTTTGAAAAATTGCACATTTTCTAGGTAAGTGACAACAATATCCTTATTTTCTAAAGAAGTAAAGACAATGTAATGAATTGCCCCTTGCACTATCGTAGATATATAACCTTCCTTCAAGAAGAGTATGCCAACATTTTGAGATTCCTTCGTGTAAGACCAGAAGGCTTGGCCAAAATCCATTGAATCTGTAGATGAGGGCATGCTCATGATACGAATTTTCAGCATCAAGCACATCCTTCGCAAAATTTACGTAGGGGATATTAGTGTCTGCACCTTAGGTTTAATGCAACTATCATTTCTCCCCATGTAGCACATCATTGAAGGATTATTTTGTAAGGCTTCCATTCTACTCAACAATGACACCACACAAACCCTAATTATTGAATGTCATCCCAATAGGGAAAAATAAGCAACCATTCCTCTATAAAAAAAAACTGAGACAATATGACTAGAAAAACAAATATTGGAGCAAGCAAAAATATCCTAAAATAAATATTTTGCAATTAAGAATAGTAAAAAAATCTCATAGAGAAATTCTATGCCAAGTACTATAAAAACAATGCGTACAATAGGACTCAAAATTCCTATACTGTAGAGAACTACATATAGTGTACAAATACACTTAACCTACACAATGTAAAAAAATCTAATGCGTGAATATATAAATAATTTTCGGATTTTGAAGTGCAAACAAATCAGATAGTTACTTTCTATCTTTTGTTCATGATTGCTACTATACAAAAATAATTTCTTTTGTTGTTTTATTGTTAATTGTTTAGTGATTTTTCATTACATGCCTCGTAGAGCGTCTATGTTTTCATCAAATTTTTATTAATTTATTAAATCGTCTCCAACTGCACACTTTCCTATGGACATAAATGGTTTTTAATATATTCAATATAAAAAGATATTTATAGGTTATTAGTCCATTGTTAAAAAATATCAAAAAAAGAGGGGGATATCTATTCACATATACCTTTTCAGTTGGCTATGTCTATGAAACGTAAGAGCTATGCTCTTCATTAAATACATTATCTCAATATTAACACAAAAATTCATGTGTAGTTTCAAATCTAGGTTGACAAATAAAAATAATTTTATTCACATGCACGGTAGAATTTACAAACAAAAACGTATCTATGAAATCATCCTTATGGCTTTTGTACAATATAATATACATAAATTTTTCCCTTTGTATGATTTACAACATACATAATTTATGATAAATTATTATCTATTTAAACAAATATTTGATTAATCACTCAAGTCTGCAACAATTCATATTCACTTCATTCAGACATTTATTGGTGTTTACTACTTTCAATGTCAGACAATTATTTTTCATACTTGGTGAGGCCACAAAGGGGAAAAAAATAAAAGAAAGCCATTCATGGAAATATGGATAAGGCATTAAGACAATTAACTTGGTGACTAAAGGTGCATGCCAGTTTCAAAAATAACCTACAAATAGAATGCAGACACATCACTTGGCCCGGACAAATTGAAACACAACCTCCACACAAAAACCTCCCGGCATAGAGTTTCACGTTTAGGATCAAAATATTTACAGAAACAATGATCGAGAAAGGAAAAAGCTATGAAAGTTTTATGGCTATGAATAGATAGTTGAGTAAAAATGCCATAGAAGAGGCCTTGTCAAACCTATAACATTAATCTCTTCATATTGTCACTCAACTCGTATTCTTTATTAAAGTCATGGACTTGGAAATTGTTGAAAATGTAGAATATTATTTGAATTAGAGAATTTTAACAAAAGTTATGAATTTTTAATTGGAATTATTCAAATTTATATAACTCCTTCAAATTTTTATGTGGCGTCTATGTACAAAAAAATAAGTGGGGAATCATTATTTTGGATCTCATGATAAATTAGAGAATAGTAGAACTTCATTGATATTTGTTAGTAATATAGCGAACTTTAACACATACTCATTACTCTACAAATATCTTGAACTAAAAGAGACTCAATATTCTTCTTCACTATTCAATCATGGATTACAATGCTTCATAAATAGGAAAATAAGTCATATATTGAATTGCCAATCAAAATCTAACTATCTTTGACTAAATATATTCTAGATGATGAAGGTTACTATTTTTAGTAGTTTCGCAAGAACCTTCTATTCTTAGTAAGTTCACATGCTTATTCGTATGGATATAAAATCGCCATGCATATTCTACATGCCTAAATTAGAGGAATTGCCAACTTTCTAGCCTACCACAAATTGAAAAGACTAAATTATCTAATACCCTAAAATAGAAAAAATCCTAAACTATAACTTAAATTCTAATTTTTGGCCCCGGATGGTGGATTTTGGACCCAAAATGTGCCAAAACATCTCTAACTAGCAAGGTGGGTTGATCGGTGCATTCATCTTGATGAAATAGGTAATTTCAAAAAACAAACACTCAAATGGAAACCCGTAGCACAAGTTATGACCTTGTCAAGTTACTGCTAAAATTTGTGCATCAGTCTCCCTGCTGAAAAGAATGCAACTCCTGCAAGTTGTCTTCTTTAAATTTTTTCCATTATCTACATCCAGCTTCTTAATCTCCCACTTTGTGACGCATGTTTTGTCCTCTTGTTCCAATCTTTTCCAATGTACCAGATATTTGTTGTATTTCCCATATCGCATGTTCAATTTTTTTCTTGTCTAAACTTTGATCCACTTCTTCCTTCTTTCTCATCGAAACTTCCTACCTCCAATATACAAATTATTCAATATAATCCCCTTCTTCACCATCCCACTAAAAATAATATAACTTTTGAAATATTAAATACTTTGTAGAAATATCAAAATTTCCTAGCAATTATAACTCATAAGCATTATCATTTACCTTCTTCACACTTTGGAGGGACCAATCTTTGTGTACTTCAAATTATTATAGGTTTCTTTTGGAAACCTTTCCTTGAAGGTATAGAATAACCAATTCACCCACTATAAAAAAATTTCTCCTTATGTGCACATATGTTAATTCCTTGTACTTAACATTACTATTCTGCAACTTCTTTTGTACTTCTTCCTACAATTGTTGTATATGTTCGGAAAATACTTCTACATCATCTTTGAATCTTTTATCAATTGGTACATGCACCAAATCTAACACCATGTTTGGATTACTCCCATACAAATATAAAATGGAGACTTTCTGTGGATCTTTTTACTTGAGATATTATAAGAAAACTTTGATTGTGGTAATGCTAAGTCCCATTGTTTTGGCTTTTCCCCAACTATGCACCTTAACAAGTTTCCCAAACTCCTATTTACCACCTCTATTTTCCCATTAGTCTGAGGATGATAGGCACTTTACGCTGAACTGTAATTTAGTTCAAAAATTATTTAATAAAATCCTCCGAATGACTTAAGAACTATGTGTCCCTATCTAAACTGATGGTTTTGAAACACCATGCAACCTAACAACTTCTCTTGAAAAAACAATCTGCTACTCTTATTGCATCACTAGTTTTCTTACAGGAAATAAAATGAACCATCTTAGAGAACCTATCAACAACCAAAAAAATTGATTCATTACCTCGTTGTGTTTTTGGTAATCTCAAAAAAAATCCATACACAAATCATGCATGGTCCTTTATGAACATGAAGTGGCATATACAACCATGTATTCTATGCATGGCCTTTTAACAATTGGAAAATACTACACCTCTCAACATATCTCATCACATATATTTTCATCTTTAGCCAAGTGTATTTCTCTTCTACCAAACTTATAGTATTATCCTTAGCAAAGTGCTCAGGGAATCCTCCATTATTCATCTCTTTCACTATATTCTCTCTCATAGTTTCGATAAAAAAATTAGAAATGGATGGGAATGAGAGTAGGAATGAGAAAGAGAGTGTGGAGGGGTGGGTTATAGGTAATAAAGAGTGTGGGCTTCCTCTCCCTCCCCGATTCCAACTGAAACATGAAGATCCACCCATTTTTCAATCCTAAGAAAATGATTGATGGGATAGAAATAGATATGGTCTCTCTCTCTTTGGTCGGTTTGTAGGCCTTAGGCCAAATGTGGATCTATTCAAGGCTCTGGGTTAGGAGAAACTGGGCTCCAAGAGGTGGTATATCTATTGTGGTCATTTCTAATCAGTCCTTGTTTCAGTTTAACTAGGAGGAAGAGTATCTCTTTACCATTAATTGGGGTCCTCGACTCTATAGGAAGACCACTCTACACTTGGAAAAATGGTGACTTGGGCTTGACATGAAAAATTTAGCCCTAATGCTTTCCCTGTGTGGGTTAGACTCCTAGATATGGCCCTTGAATTTTTGGGATGTTGAGGTTTTGAAAGGGATTTCTAGGGCCATTGGTGATCTATTGGTCATCGATTGAACCACTATTTCTTGGAAAAGAATGACCTCAGCCAGATTGTGTGTAAATGTTCAACTTGGGAGTCTCATTACCCACTCTCATTCTTCTCAGCTCGAGCCATGGGTTGGTTGAACTGGTCATCTACTATGATCTATCCCCTATGGTTTGTAGGAGGTGTAGATCTATTGGTCATGGTTTTCAGGCTTGCTCTGGATTTTCTCAGAATGGATCTTTGAAGGCTCATTTAGTGTTACGGGTATTTTGAGGGTTTAATCTACATCCATGTTTTTTTCCCCAAATAGTGGAGTGATTCAAAATTATGGGATGATGGTAGTAAATGATTTGGAGGTGGTGGGTGGGATGAATCCTCTATGTGGCTCCCCTGCAACCCCGAGAGAAAAGATAAAAATAAATTTTATGAAGGAAATAAATGGGGATAGTATTTCAAGTAGGGTGGGGTTGCATGTTTTCTCATTGAAGAATGAGGAGTCTTGTTTTCTAAAAATCCCTTACTAGGTCACTAATACAACTTTAAACTAAAAACTAACAACTAACATGTGTATTAATCGACGCAGAGGACAAGGCATGTGTTGTGGAGGACACAACTCATAGTGATGAGGATGTGGAATCTTCATAAAGTGGGTCTTCTATTGGGACTGAGGATGAGTATGGTTCCTCCTGGGGTCCGATTCTAAGGTAAAAATACACTTTTTCCCTTGCCCTCGTGCTTGATCTGGGACTCCTTTGAAGAAGAGCGGTGGAAATTTTATTGAGGGTAATCCCATTAGAAGCATCATCAAAGGAAAAATTGAAATAGTTCTTGATATTGAAAAAATCCTGAAGAAGGTTGTTTCTGGGGTTTTAGATCCCAATAAACTCAAAGTTTTGGACTTTTGGCAAGGATCTCACTATAATTGTTATCTTCTTGAAACCTTTGGTTTCATAAACCATGTCGAGCTCATTAAGCATGCTTTGGAGGATGAGGGTTGGAGTCTTGTTCGTGCAAGAAAATCGAAACAATCCTCTCCTTGTCCTACTATTAGGTGTTAGTTTTCTCCTCCGTTGTTGTGCCTTTGTACTGGGTAGGAGTTTTCCTCTTTGGTAGGTTGGGTTGTCCCCTTGATGCTGGTCAAGTTTTTTTGGCTGGCCTATCTTGTGGTTTCCCTCATTCCTTGGCGTTATCTTGTTTTGGTTTCTTGGGCTTCTCATTTTGTCCCTTCTCTGGGCTGTTGTGCCTGTTTTGAGTTGTTTCTCTCTTGGTACTTATTGAGTATATTTCAGTTGTTTAGGGTTCTTGATCACTTCAAAATATGATTTTTACCGTATCTAATAAAAAAAAAATATTCTCTCTCATAGAACCAATTGGAATACATAGTTGTCCTTAAATAGATAGCCATTGTGCAAAAAGTACTCATCTATGGACATCATCCACATCATCTCGAAAATGGACTACTTAACCTTTAATAATATTTTTGAGATCATAATCAGATGAATACAAATCATTTATGGCTTCAAAACCAACACCCACATTCTCCATAGTTGTAAATAGAGTCACATGCCTACTAAATGCATCTATAACCTAGTTTTGTTTTCCTTGTTCTTTGATTTAGAGAAAAGTATAACCTTGCAAAAGCAATACCTATTTTGCATGCCTAGTATTAAAATTATTTTGTGTATTCACATGCTTCAAGGGTATGTGTTGTGTTAATAAAATTAACTCCTTACTAACTAAGTAATGCCTTCCAATTCCTCAATACTTGTACATTTGCATAAAATTCCAAATCATAAGTAGAGTATATCTTTCTTACCTCATTTAATTTATCGCTAAAGAAATATATTGGTTTCCCTCCTTGAATAAGGAAAATGAAAATACCCACATGTGTGGTGTCACAATCAACCTCAAACACTTTATCAAAATATGGTATTACTAAAATAGGTGCTTATGTCACCTTTTTCTTAAAGAACTAAAAGCTACCATGAGCTACCCTTTTCGAAAAAGATCTCTTCCTTTTGTGGAATCTATTATAGGTTCTACAATAATCCTAAGTTTTTAATAAATTCCTATAAATTTTGCTAAACCATTAAATATTCTTACCTATGTTATACTCATGGAGTACGCCATTCAATAATTTCCATTATCTTTTTTATTTCATCTTTACCCAATCTGCTAAAATAATAAAACCCAAAAATACCAAACTCTCTTGCGTAAATGTGAACTTCTTGAAATTCACGTAAATGGTCTCCTTAACAATTCAAATATCACCATCGGATGCCTCAAATGTTTTCTTTAGCTTTACTTAAAATAGAGATATCATCAAAATAAACCACAACAAACATACCATTGTACTTTCGTAACATAGTGTTCATCATCCTCATAAAAGTCCCGCATGCATTAGATAACCTAAATGACATCACAAACCACTCATATAATCCATTCCCTGTCTTGAATGTTGTTTTCCACTCATCTCCTTCTCTAATCCAAATATGATAGTAACTACTTCAAAGATCAATCTTGGTGAAATACCTAGATCCAGCAAGCACATCCATCATATCCTTAAGGTGAAGTATTGGGAACCTATATTTGATTGTAATTTTATTGACTACTCTACTATCCGTGCACATTCTCCATGTTCCATCCTTATTTGGAGTTAACAAAGCTAGAGATGCACATAGACTCATGCTCTCCCTTACTACCCCCTTTCTTATAAGATCTATCACTTTCTTATTTAATTCTTCATGAAATGTCGGGATCATCCTATAAGCCGCTTGATATAGGAGTGAAGACCCTCGGATCAAATACATATGGGTGTTGAATATCTCTTATGTGTGGTAATCCATCTGGTAGCTCATTAGGAATAAAATTAGAAAATTATTCTATTAATTTTGTTCTCTATGTTCGTATTTTTGTGTACTTGTAGGCTCATCATTATTTATGACAAGTACATAAAAAAATCGATTAACTTTTCCTCGTTCAATTTTTTTTTTTGAGAAAGTATATTTTAAGCCTTCCCTCTTCTTTAAGAGGTAATAAAACTATTTCTGCTCCATCCTTCCAATAAGTATAATTATTCTTTCCCCATCATGAATTATTATTCTATCAAATTCACCATGGTCTTCTAGTAGCATATGACATGCATCCATAGGAATAAAATCACATGAAATCTCATCATTATAAATTTTTGCAATGGAAAAATTTATTAAACATATATTATCAATAGTAATTTCATTACCCTTCTTAAACCATGTAATACGATAAAGGTTATGTTTCTTCTAACAATGCAGCCGGTTTGAACTATCTTATTTGAAAACATTTTCTCACAACTACCACCATCAATAATAACATTACGTACCTTTCCTCCCTGAAGTGCATATTGTTCGAAAATATTTGTTCGTATCCATGCATCACCCTTTACCTCCTTTCTTTGTGAAATCATCTTCCTTTTGATCATCATATTTTCTCCTACATCTAGTGGAATTTCTAGGTCATGTTCTTCTTCTCCTTGTTCAATTTCAACAATATTTGATCTTGGAGGATCTAATTGCATCTTGTCATGTGTATAATAATGTGGGAAATAAAATTCCATATGCCCCTTTATACCTCATCATGTAGCAAACAAATGGTCTCTATAGAGCCTCCCATCCTCCGCCGCAAGCATATCCTCCCCCTACGGAATCCTCTACTTGTTTATTGATTGGGACATGTTTTCTTCTATATTATGTATTTTCCACTCCATAAGATTGTTCTCCTCTACCTTGACTTAAACCAAATCATCCCCAAAGTAGGATGATCTCCCTATTCATCCACATGATCTCCTAAAACTTTGACATTTTTGTTTTTCTTCATCCTTTAAAGCTAGTTGATATGCATCCTCCATGACCTTGATCATGTGCATGGTTATATCAACTTGAATAGAAAATTTTAATTCATTTACATACATTGTAGCCATTTGTTCCTATGTCTCTTCATATTCTACACAAATGGACAACTTGAAAAACTCATCTTTGTATTCTTATACAGTTTGTAAGTTTTGCCTAAGATTTTGAACCCTCATGTAAAGGGTTTGTGCATATTCAATAGGAATATAAGCTTCTTCTCCATCTTACTACAAGTATTAATCCTCTCTTTCCCTTTCTTGACCTCTCCTTTTGTAGGTGATTCCACCATAACATAACATGACCTTCTAATTTTGTGCATGCAAATTTTACCTTCTTTTTCTCTGACATAGATTTCCACTCAAAAAAATTTCCCAAGCTAGCTAACTAGTCTATCAGCTCCTCTAGTTTTAGGCTACCTCCATACTCTGAAACATCAAATCTTATCCCATCATTATTTCCTTCTAATGCTCACAACATATTTTCTTAAAAATATAAGGGTGGTCCTTATGTTTCTTCTTTTCCACAAACTTCTTCTTCATCTATGTCATCTCCACCTTGATTTCCTCTTTGGTCTATATTTACAACAAGTGCAACAATTTTCCTTTGTATATCCTACATATTTATATTCATCTGGGAAATAAAGCCTCCTCTTCCTTTTCCTCTTCCCACCATTGTTTTTTCATAAGACTCAAACTTTCTCACGATTCCAGAGATAATGTAGTGAACTTTAGCACATACTCATTACTCTGTAAATATCTTCAACTTAAAGAGAATAAATATTCTTCTTCATTATTCAATTATGGATTACAATAATTCATAAATAGGAAAACAATTGAAAACTTGATTTTTCAATCAAACTCTAACTAACTTTGACTAAATCTACTCTAGATGGCAAAGTTTACTATTTTTAGCAATTTACAAGAACCTGATATTCTTCGTAAGTTTGCATGCTTATTCATATGGGAAACAAAATCCACACATCTTCTACATACCAAAATTAGAGGAATTGCTAACTTTTTAACCTACCAAACATTAAAGAGACTAAAATTAACTAATGCCCTAATATAGAAAAACACCGAACTACCACTTAAATCCTAATTTTTAGCACCTAGATGGCGAATTCATGCCTAAAAATGTGCCAAAACGTGCTCTAACTAGCAATGTAGGTTGACCAACACATTCCTTTGTTGAAATAGTGGTTTAAAAAACATGAGCTCAAGCAGAGACACTGGGACACAAGTTATGACCTTTTCAAATTCATGCTAAAATTAGTGTATTAGTTAAGTACCTCAACAATATATAATATTAAATATAATACATTGAAAATAAAAATATATATTTCAACCTAGAAATTTAGTGTGTTAAAGTGTCTAAATACAATTCAATGATACTCCTTTTGTAAATACTTGAATTCACAATAAGACTTTCTATATCATATTTGTAAGTATTGTTATTAATGTACTAACATAACTATATACTTTTAAACTTCTTGAAACAAATTGAATATCTTATAACTATTGACCAAAATAAGCTCACACTTATTTTTGGTTAACTAACACCATTTTCCCCCTTTTTGTGCTTCAATCTGAATTTTTATATATTTTAAGAACTTAAGGTTCCCTGAAAGCATTTCCATCAGATAGTAAATTTCTTCCCCTTTCCAAAAATATAAATAAGTCCTTTTAACTCCTCATATTTTGCAAGTTATGGGCCAGTGGGCCTTGGAAGGATTTTTTTCCAAAAGCGGGCCGACAGGCCTGGGGAAGAATTTTTGCCAAAAGTAAATTATAGATCGGCGGTGTGGTGGGAGATATCTTGGCACTTTGTAATTTTTGAAAAAATCATAATTTATAATTGCGGGACCTTGAGCCCACGGAGCATCTTTGTGCTACAAATGAAAAACGTCTTAAGGCCCGCAAAAGGACATGTGGCCATGTTTCAAGTCAAAGTGGGAAGGCGGGTCATTAGAGGAACTTTGGAATTTTGGATTTTGTTTTGAAAAGCCATAAAGTAGAAATGTAAGCCACACCTCTGCTAATGCCTAGAGAAGCCACGTGTTAGGCCTTTGTCAGTTGCGGGGAAGCGGGTCGGTAGGGAAACTTTGAAAATTTTGTAACTTTCTCAAAAAGCGTAATTTCAATTTTGGGCCCATGGAGGCTTTTTGGCTAAAGTGGATTTTGAGCCTACGCGGGGCTATGGGATGTTTTTTATAATTTTGATTTTTTGTGTAAAAGGCACCAAAGTGAATTTTTGGCTCGCATGATCCATGTTTTGCAAAATTGGTTTTTCTGTTTTTGCACAGTCTCGATCAAAATCTTGACGGCCATATCTTTTGACCTTGGAAGCTCAAAATTCTACAAATTTAGTACCATTGGAAAGGTATCGACCCCCTCTACGCCATGGAATAATAAAATATGAATTTTGGCATGGTTACGTGGGTGAAAAATTGGAAAATGTCTCTAGATCAAAAATGTGCAATTCAAGTATCCCAACCACAAAATTTAATGCAAGTATGGTCTAGTTTGTTCTCCGCAAGCTTGAGTGCATTGGGAATGGATTTTAAGAGATACCCATGAATTTTCTAGATCATTTAATGAAAATTTTCAGTTGGTAAGAGTAGATTTCAGTTTTCTTCTTTCTCTCTAGTTTTCATCGTCTATATATTGTAAACACTTCTCATTTGAGAAGGAAGAAACATTCTCGGGGCATAAGGAAACTTTGTCAAATTAATTTCCCAACTCCATTTGAGTTATAAGCCTTCTCTACACCTAGAAAGTAGATTTTTCACCTACGAGTAGAAATGTAATGGTTTGTGCACCTTATAGAGCAATAAACTCATGTTTTTGTAGTGTTCTTCAACCCTTTCTCATGTTTTTTTGTTTCTCCATGCCTCTCTCTTTCAGATCTATTTCATGTGCATGTATTTCACATTTTTAGGTGTAGGGTGTTGTGTTTCATAGATTTTTGATGGTGGATTAGGATCTTGGGTTTGTGTCACTTTATCTAGCCTCCCTCAACAGAGTATCTCACCTCTTTCCTTCTCTGGTGTATCACCGCTTTAGTGTAGGCTCTCTTTCACTCTCTCTTTCTCTCTAGTTCCTTGGAATGGTTAGATTAGGATAGTTTAGCTTTTCTTGCATTAGAGTAGCTTATGGCAGGTAGTTTAGGAACAAGAACCAACTTTCTTTGGAGGTCCATCTCAAGTTTGCAAGTCCCACAGCTTGAGAGATGGTCCAATGTTATGCAAATCACACCGAATTCCGCATGAAAACCAGGCCATTCGGGGGTGTTGTGATTTTTCATCAACAATTTTGGCACTCCCGGTAGGGACAGGTTTGAAGCACCTTACCACTTCATTTCATCAATTTGATGTGTTCTTGATGAGATTCAGCCTTTATAGGCACATGCAAAGCACATCTGGTGACTTGATCTGGTCAACAACCCAATCGCTGAAGTTGGAAACCTTTTCCATCCATTTCCACCCATCTTCATTCATATTCTTCCATTCATGAAGTTGTGCAATCATGACTTCATTTCCATCTTGGAATTCACACTTGCAAAGCAATGGAGTCCACCTCCAATGTATTTCAAACTCCTCTAGATCAACATTATGATCAGATCCAGAATAATCATGCTTACCCATATGAGCAAAGTGCCAAAACCAGTTTGCTATGGAGCTTATCAAGAATAAGGGTATGCATACAATGACAATAGTCCATGGAGAATGTTGATCTATTGGAGAACATTCAAAGAATGGAGGTTGGCATGGTTCATTCAAGGGATACAATACAAATGAAGGCATTCAAGATTGGTTGTAGGGCACCTTGTCCATGGGAAATCCCTTTTCCAAGACATTACAACCCTCAGGAGAAGCTTGACTTCATGGTTGAAATGTTGCCTCAACTTGCACAGTGGACTGAGGATATTGAGGCATATGAGAAAAGTGTGAGACAACCTTTTCAATGGGTAAGTTAGTCACCAACTCCTTTACATTCATTTTCTCTTTCTCAAGCTTTATCATTTCAGCATGGTCAAGAGTGCAAGTTCCTCACTTGCTGCCCCAAATGTTGTTTTCCCTTCTCCATCTCCTAGTCTTCCATCTCATCTTAATTCTTCTACCCTTTTCCCTTCAAGTAGTCATTCCCTCAAAAGAAACAAGATGTTCCACTTTCCTCTCCACCACAAACAATAGCAAAACTTGTTGAAACCCCATTCAATCCTCCTCTTGCATCCCCAAACCCATGTTGGGAGGATGAAAATTAGACAACCAACCAAGAGCAACAGGAAGAATAGCCAAATAGAGAAGAAAATATCAAAAGATTTGTCATCTTGTCTCTCAAATTTGGGATTACAAATATCCCCTTGATGGTTAAGCCAACAGAGGAGGTCAAGGTTGAAGAGCCAGTGGTGGCTAAGGCTAAGTTTGCAGTAGAAGAAGAACGAGAACAAGAAGGAGAATATTAGAAATCAATTTGCTTCGAATTCAATGCCCATGTTGGCACTTTATTTGAAGAGAATGATGATCTAATCCAATCTGCACAATCAGTCATCAAGGAAGAGGAACAATCAGCTCAAGTCCTATTGAAGAGGAGCAAATGGAAGAGATCAAATTAGAGTTAAAGCCACTTGATGAAGAAAGCATTGTTGAATATTTTTTTCTTTCATTTGAAGGGCCTGATTTGATTGATGAATCCATAATGGAGGAGAACCATATAGTTCAAGAGGCTTCAAGTACATAGAGAGCCCAAAAGAACCTTGATCATTATTCATCCCAATTCATCCCCTTAAAGATGTAATATTGAAGAAGAGTTTGAGCTTTCAAAATTCATGTTTAAAGATGAGGGGAACCATGGTGAGCAAGTTTTAGATTAGGAGGACACCATGGAGGAGGTTGAGCACATGCAACAGGACAACAAGGAGGAAGATTATCTGTCTAAATTGGAGGATTGCTTTGATGGAGAGGAGCCCATGGAGATCACATCATTTTCTCCTCCATCATCCACCTTCCAAGCACATGATCTTGCTGCCATGAAGGAGAGCATTCAAGGACAACAACCTGCACTTCATAACAACCCTCTAGAACTAAGGTTGGAAGATATGAATCTTCCATTTTCTTCACAAGAGAAGGAAGGGGAAGAGCAGGAGAATGTCATCATCTCTTCCACACCATCCATCTAGGAAGATATGCAAGAAGACTCCATTTTTGGAGTAAAATATCAGAGAAATGGGCACATTTAACGGACTAGACCTTGCCTAATAAGATACTTGGCTTCATTGGAGCCAAGGGAGAAGCCAACACCAGTCATGCTTACTTTTGAGCATGAGGATGAGTATCAAAGTACAAAGGATCAGCTACAATGCCTCTTCAATCCAAATATAGAGCAACTAAAAGAGGTATTTTCCTTGTTTCTAGTTGACACCTTGATGATTTGGGTGGATGACCAGTTTATAGTCAGTTTTCACTCATACAAGCAGCCATATTCAAGTGCCAAATTATTTGCATGACTGCCAATTGTAAGGAAGGGAAGTTATTTTTCATCACTAGTAGCAGGTTTTGTTTGAAATTTCCCATCTCTCTAGTTAGAATAAAGTGGGTAGGTTTGTTTTCAGGAAAAGAAGTTCTTGTGCACACTCTGCATATCCCACTTGGGGTGTGTATGATTTCCAATTACATACATAGTGTGTGTTGTTGTGTTTTTTTCTCTTGCAAGTGTATTGAAATGACAGTTGGTGAGATCAACTCAATTTCGGTGGTGTTCCAAGTGGCTCATGGATTAGATTTTAGAGATTATTATTAGATTTGTGTTTACAGAGTATCATTCATGACTGCATGCCTAGTGCATGCTTCAAGGAAATGATCGTTTCACCTAGTAGGTAGGTGATCCCCATGAGTCACCAAATTGTTGACCAAAATAAGCTCACACTTTTTTTTGGTTAACTAACACCATTTTCCCCCTTTTTGTCCTTCAATCTGAATTTTAATATATTTTAAAGCACTTAACATCCCTAAAAGAATTTCCATCAGATACGAAAGTTCTTCCCCTTTCCAAAAATATAAAGAATTGCTTCTAACTCCTCCTATTTTGCAAGTTATGGGCATGGGCCTTGAAGGTTTTTTTAACCAAAAGTGGGTCGGTAGTATTGGGGAAGACTTTTCACCAAATGTAAGTTATGGATCGGTGGGGTGGCGGGAGATATCTTGGCACTTCACATTTTTTTAAAAATCACAATTTACAATTGCGGGCCCACGATCCCGTGGAGGATCTCTATGCAAAATGAAGAAAAATGCCTAAGGCCCACAAAAGGACACATGGCCATGTTTCAAGTCAAAGTGGGAAGGCAAGTTGCCAAAGGAACTTTGGAATTTTTGGATTTTATTCTGAAAAGGCATAAACTATAACATTAAGCCACACCTCCACCGATGCCTAGAGAAGTAACATGTCGAGGCCTTTGTGTGTGGGGAAGCACGCCATTGGGAAACTTTGAGGCTTTTTTTGGATAAAGTGGATTTTGGACCTGTATGGATGCAAAAGGATTTTTTATAATTTTTTATTTTTAAGAAAAATATGCCAAAGTGAATTTCAAGCCCATAGATTCCATTTTACAAAACTAGTTTTTCACCATTTTTACATAGTCTCGATGCAAAATATTCAAACAACCATATCTTTTGAATGGAAGCTTGAAATTCAACAAATTTGGTACCATTGGAAAGGTCGCTACACCATGGAAGCATAAAATTTGAAGTTTTCTATGGTTAGGTAGGTGAAAAATTGGAAAATGTCTCCAAATTGAAAAAGTGCAAGTTTAGGTATTCCAACCATCGAAATTTAATGCAAGTATGGTCCTGGTTTATTCTCCACCAAGTTTGACTACATTGGGAATGAATTTTCAAAGGTACCCATGACTTTTCTAGACCATTTAATGAAATTTTCAGTTGGTAAGAGTAGAGTTTGAGTTTTCTTCTTTCTCTCGATTTTCATCGTGATATATATTATAAACACTTCTCATTTGAGAAGGAAGAGACATTTTGGGCATAGGGAAACTCTGTCAAATTTTTTCCGACTCCATTTGAGTTGTAAGCCTTCTCCTATGCTTTGGCAAGTAGATTTTTTCCTCCGAGTAGAAATGTAATGGTTTGTGCACCTTCTAGATTAATAAATTCATGTTTTTTGGTGTTATTCAACCCTTTCTCATGTTTTATTGTTTCTATGTGCCTCTCTCTTTCAGATTTGTTTCTTGTGCATGTATTCACATTTGCAGTGTAAGGTGTTGTGTTTCATGGATTTTTGATGATGGATTAGGATCTAGGGTTTGTGTTACTTACGGTTGGCCTCCCATCATCTCCTTTTTCCCCTGTTTCATCCTCCCTCAATAGAGTATCTCACCTCTTTCCTTCTCTCTTTGTATCACCTATTTTGTGTAGGATCTCTTTCTCCATGGTTCCTTAGAATGGTTAGATTAGGATAGTTTATCTTTTCTGCATTACGGTAGCTTGTGGCGGGTAGTTTAGGAACAAGAACCAACTTTTCTTGGAGGTCCATATCAAGTTTTCAAGTCCCATAACTTGAGAGATGGTCAATGTTATACAAATCACACCGAATGCCCCACACAAAACTAGGCCATTTAGGGGTCTTTGTGATTTGTCATCAACAATAACATGATAAGAAACAATGGAAACTAGCATACCTATATTATATAAATATATGTAATATATGCTGAGAGGTATATATTACATATATTTATATATTATATAAATATATAGGTGCCTCGTGAACTTCACCTCTCAGCATATTTTACATATCATGTTTTGATTTATGTTTCTATATGTATGTAAAATATGCCGAGAGGTGAAGTTCACGAGGCACCTATATATTTATATAATATATAAATATATGTAATATATACCTCTCGGCATATATTACATATATTTATATAATATAGGTATGCTAGTAGCAACCATTGGAGTTGCATTATGCATAAAATAATACCAAAAATAAAGTACGGAAAATAAGGGGGAATTTAGTTCGTGCATGAATAAAATAACATTTATAATTTAATATTATAATTATTTATTATAAAAACATAGTCACCTATATGTAATTTTCTATTATTCATACCTAAATAGTATGTTAAAACCTATTTATTAATCTTTAAAGTGGTGGCCCTATTATTTACTTAAACTTATTTACATACTTATTAATTGGCCCTATTATTTACCAATTATCATATCCAAGATAAAGGTAGGAAAAGAAGGAAAACATTTAGTTTTTGCATTTAATAATCTTTTCAAATACTGATTTCGATAAAAATGTCACAAACAACAACTAAAATGAGAAAATGTTAACAATTAATCCTTTTAGACTCAAATATCTTACAAGGAACATCATAAATGCATTTAAAGAAGGAACCATATCTCTTAAGAGAATGAGTATGAGAAAAAAAAATCAAGGTCTATAATACACGAAGTTCTTATGGATTTTATTAGTAACCGTATTATCAAGTTAAAAAAATACAATTTTTTTCATACGAATTGAAATGCGTAATGTACATCACATGTAATGACAAATTCATATAATGAAATGTGTGTTACACATGGTACATTATTTATATTCCAAGGACATAAGTCTTTTTTCCTCAGCCTTCCATTTCGAAAGTAGTTTTCCGTTCTTCATCTTTGCATAGCGCTCATATGAAAATGGCAGAGATATTCTTAGACTCTGCAATGACTTCACTCGAGAGATAGCCACAAATGTTAACCCCATTGTTTCTCTTTCTTCAATATCAACTGTAGCCTTGGAAAGAGTCAAACCTTGTGATTTATGTATCGTCAATGCCCATGCCAACCGTAAGGGTAATTGGTGTGTGCATCCCCTCTTGTATTGGTGTAATTGGGATGGTATGTGGAGTTCTATCTTCAAATGGTATTCCGAAGTAACTATCAAATTCAACCATTACATATGTTGGCGGGTTCGGTGGACCACTACCAGGTGCATATACTATGCTTCGAATATATCCCAAAGCTCCATTTACAAGACCTGCTTCTATCCAAAGATTGGATGTTAGCATAACCCTTGCATCATTAGAAATTAATAATTCTAAATCAAGTTCGTCATTCAGACCTCCTGCCAGTGTGTTGGTGGTACTTGTTCTAGTTGCAATGCTACGTGCGACAGGTCTTTTCAATGAATGTAATTTTTTGTTGTTGTGGTTATTCACGTTAATATTTGTCACCATCAGTGAATATTATTATAGAATTCTTCATTTCTATCTTTGTCTAATGCAGAACTTGTTCTACTCATTAACAACATCCAATCATCCAGTGTCGATTCGCATCTCTGAGATTTGCCAGAAGTTGTCAAAAATGTTTTTGGTCTTCATCTTCTCCTCCTTTCCTAAATACCTTATCCAATGTAACAACTGTTCCGAATGCTTCCCATAATAACTTTGCACGTCTATTACTATCATATGGCGGTTTATCGGTAACAAGAGGAAGTTTCCCAAATATCCTACCAAAATCATAGAAACACCACCAAAACTCATGTCTACTCTTTTAGGGAATGCTTGACGAAGTCGGGAGTCCACGTTTTCTAGAAAACTTTGTCCAATGAAGCTCATTTCATCAATCAATACATATTTTATGTGGCAGATCTCTTGTTGGAATGTTGCAAGTCTCGATCCTTCCAATTCTACAAAATCTGTAATAGGGATTTGAAGTTGTGAATGGATCGTCAAGGCACCAATATTAAAAGCTGTAACTCTTGTTGGTGCAAGTAATAGAAGAGGAGAACATTCTGGGAATGATGCATCAAAAAGTGCCTGATGAATCGCACCAATCAAATAGGATTTTCTTGTTCCGTTGTTCCTTGAACTATCATGAGCAATGGAATGTTATTTCAACATTGATTATAATGTGTCATTATTATATCAAGTGCTTGATTTTTTTAGCACCCAAGGTGTTGTAATTAAAATTTGGGGCTAATTCATCGTCTATAACCAACCCATTATCTTTCATGTTGCTTATGAATTTTATCGCTTTACTTGTGTATTCTTCACCTCGATATTCATCATTCCACGGTGCTTGTCTGTCAATATCTCTCCTTCCCAACATATCTATTTCCGTCGCTTGCAAAATTTGACCACGATGAAGCCTACACATGATTTCCCATTCATGTTCTATTGTATTCTGTTGAACATGTTGATTAATTTCATCTTCAGAATCGTTGTTATTTTCAATGTCTTCTACTGCAGTCCTCCTTTCGACATGCCATGGATTATAATAGAACGAATCCCAGTTTGAACTTATTGAATCAAAATCATGTCCAATATCTCTCTCTATATCCCAAAACGGCTTGTAAAGCAACAACTCTGACCAACAAAAATCAACCCATTTATGAGATTCCCATGCGAAGGGACAGAGGAAAACCTCGGGAACACTCTCACAATAGCTGCCAAACTCTTGACCTCCCACTTGTTATCTTGTTTTCTCCTTGGATTATATGTCCAAGATCTAGCGGCATCAATAAGAGACACACTTTCCATGGAAAAAGGCCTATTCTTGTACCCGTCAATGAAACTTTTTGCATGTTCTTCATGGTCATCTCCATCAGTTGTTATTACTTTTTGAACACCTCGCGCGCAACATTCAAATTGACAAATACTCTACTGCTCTCTACCAAAGGGAGCTCAACAACATGTGACATGTTTCTTGTGTGCACAATGTCTCTTTCAACAATTGTTTCAGTTAGAAGTCTCTTGTATGTTGTCGCTGCCATTTCATCTGGGTTTTCAATATTTTCCATCCGCATCAACATTTGATGATAAGTTTCAGAGCTTTTCTCCGCTTTCGCTGCATACTTTGCAATGTACTTGACTACGACATGCTTGGAAAGAACAGGTTGCCAATCTACGTTTGCTCTCCACAATTGTAATATGTAGCGATTATGTGTATTTACCCTATCATCATTTCTCGTAGGTTCAAACTTTTTATCTCCCGTCTCTGAGTCTTGATATAACTTTGATCCATCGAGATTCAATGGCCATGGTGCATTATACCTACAAAATGTAATAAGACTTTCTATATCATATTTGTAAGTATTGTTCTTAATGTACTAACATAACTATATATTTTTAAACTTCTTGAAACAAATTAAATATCTTATAACATGATTAAAAACAATGGAAAAAATCTAAAGGATAGAATAATGAAAATAAAACAAAAATAAATAATTCTTAAAACCATACAATAACAATTCTAAATCTAAAGATCACACAACATATGTTTTGCACATCCGAAACCTTATATGGAATGTTCTAACACAATGAGAAGATATAAAAAGAAAAGAAATAGGATAGACAAAAATATGTACATTCCAACAAGTTGCAGACAATGAAATGTTCTAAATAAACAAGTCATGAGTAATCTATAAAGCAAGTGTTGTACCTCGAATAGTTAAAATTTATTATTAATAAAAAACCATAAATAAGTAACTAGTATATCACATGGAATTATTATATATTTAGAAAAGACTATTTTCTGTGACATTTTATTCATATTACCCCAAATTGCGTAGTATGTTAGGAAAAATATTCTAAAATAGTTCTAGGGAACTTATTTTAATTTTGTATTTAAAAATGTAAAAATATAAGAGAGGAATAGATGAGACGAATAAATTTATGAGTTGTATAAGGAGGATGAACCGCCAAGATAATATAGTAGCTGGGTATTTTGAATTGTAAGTTGAAAAAGAGTGACATATTTTTTCTGATTATTTTTTAATATGACTAATTTGAAAGTTGATTTTTACAAACTGGTAAGTGACTTATTTTTTGTTCTTTATCATAACTCGTAATTGAGAGGCTAACGAAACAATCTCGAAGAAAATATCAGAATATAGTATGACAGTTAATTTCCAGATGAATTAGAAAACACAAAAAACAACAAAACTGCTCATTTTTCTTAATTGTAGAAATATGACCTATCTAACTGAGTCATCAATAACATTATTGAACATGCAAAGTTCCTTATGTATGACGTAAAAGTTATGATTGATGTTTTTAATATTCATGCAGGATCTTTTACGCCAGTGCAACTGGAGAATAGTCGTGTTCGATAATAAAAATACATCAGAAACAAAGAAGGAAAAGCAAATAACTGATTTACTGAAGCAAGTAGATAAGATAATTGAAGAAAATGAAAGGAAGCCTTATTCCAACGAGCTGTTCGAGCAAGCTCAGGTGTGTTCAAGATTAATTATTTGACAAGCAAAAAAAAATAGTCGAAGTCAATATTTGACGTTGCGTTCCATATTGATCTAATTTCTATTATTTCTTCAGGAAATGGCATCAAAGTTGTATTACATGCAAGATATGGAAATATCTTATGCAGAGAAGATCAAACGATTAAACGAGATGGTAATCTAATTTACTCTTCAAGTACATGACTGATGTGCTAAAAATAACAGTAAAGAGTATATTTGTGAGTCTATTTTGAAATTTTGTTTTAGGAAAATTAAAGCTTCGTGAAAAATATGTATGGTTTTATATGGTTTTATCATAGTCCTGTTGAATATAAGTATTTAATTTTCTATTTATGTGGTTTTGCTCTTTCAAGTTTTATGTTTAATTTCGGGGAGAGAGAATGCATAACATTATTGTATTATAATCAACGAAATTAATGGCTTTCATTTGCACTGTTTATCTGCAATATCTGGTTTGGTATTTTACGTGTTTTCCTCTACCAAAAAATGTACTTGTTTGCATTTTTAATTACAGTTCAATCGGATACAAGAAAAGGACTTGGATCACCATGCAAGGAGTCCACAACAAGGGCCTTTACAAAGTTATTCAAGTATCGCTGTAAGAGGCATTAAAGAAGAAAATTACTTGCAAAAGGAGTTCTTGTTGATAATACCAAATAAAGAGGGAATACATCAATTTTAATTTCTTAATTTCTGTGATTCCTTGTTACCAATTTTTAGTGAAATGAAACAAGTTCACTACTGGTTTCAGAGTGCCCATCCCCCTTGGATCAAAATATGATGCGTTGATTCAGCTTTCGCAGTTATGTCATCTTCACCAGAATCAATCATCATCCCTTTATCATTCATTCAGTTTCAGAGTAGAAAATTGGTTTTTTTAATTAATGGCAAATAGTATTTTGAAAGGGACTATACCCTTGTACAGAAAGGCTCAAAAGCCAAATTTCACAGTTGAACTAAAATAAAAAGTGATCAAAATCCAGATTTTGCAAAAACCCAAAAGCAGAAAAAATTCTGCCATGAAAAGTACTAAAACCACCATCAACCCGCAATTTTTAACTTTTTGTAAAGAAGAAAATTAGAGAGTTCCTGATGAAAGAGCAAAAATACAACAATAAAACAGTTACTTAATTGTTGTTTTCTACAACGCATTGGTATGAGAACCCTTCAGACCAAATGCCTTAAAACAATCATGCAACCTTATTTTTCACATTTTTCCATTTTTCCAAACCGTAATCCATTCCATGATTTCAGGCCTTTAAGTCTTTTGAAGAGGAATAAAAACCTCAAGATGTGTTATTGGCGGATATGTATTGTTTGAACAAGGAAATTGATGTGGGATTCTCCTTATTGTATAGATACCATTGGTTCAATGCTTAATCCATCCCCCTCAGCTACCTCCCCAAATGATTCCTTGTTTTCATGATCAATAAAGTGATTAGGAGTTCTTGTTGTTGGGAGTTCCTTGTTTTTTTAGTGAAATCAAGTTCCTCTTGGTTTGAGTGCCCATCCCCATATATGATGTCTTCATCTCCTTCATCATCCCTTTATCATTCATTTATGAGGGTGTCCTTAGGTTTGAATACCATATGTTCCGGAAGGGCATTTTTCCACCAGTTAGCATTCTCATTTTTTTGTTTTACCATCTCGCAATTGGTGATAGAATGTCCCAAAGAGAAACATCTTCTACATCTAAAAGGAAGGCCTTCATAGTCCAAAGGTTGAGTCCAAGTGCGATTTTGCACTTTTAGCTCTATGTGAGATGGGAGATCCTTTGAAGTATCAACCTCAACAAGAATTCTTGCATAGGTTGTATGTGTAAAATCAAAGGTTTCAGAGTCAATATTAATGATACTACCCAAGGCATTAGCCTATGGATATCATAGAATTTTGATCCCAAAATTGAAGATGTAAGTGTGATTTTTACTTTTAGTGTGAGATGGGAGATCCTTTGAAGTATCTAGATTCTTGTGTAGGTTTATGTCGGGAGAAAGATTCCGTGAGAGGGTTAAAAGATGGAAACTAGGGTTTTAAGATGAGGTATTTTTGCTGGCAAACCCAGAGTTGGTTAACGATGATATCCTTATCAGCTATGGACTCAAAAGCAACAATAAAAATTCCCTTAGCACAGGGGTAGAGATCTAACCTTTTCTCTAAAAGCGGGATCCAATGTTTGGAGATCCATTCGTGTAGGATAGGTAGGCTAGGCCAGAGTCTAGTAAATCTGCATATCAAGGCATGATCTTGATAAAATGCCTCTGTTTTGAGGACTTCATCTCCAAAGGTTACACAGGTTGCTCTCAGCAGGCCTCATGGTTTTGGATTCTGTCTTCTTTTGTAGAACCTCCTAGATGAAAGTTAAGCCAAAGCTTTCATAGTATCTATAGGAGAAGAAACCCTAGTGGCAGGGATTTGAGGGTTCATTTTGTTTTTTAATTTGCATTGATTTTTATCTCTCCCTTCTTTCCCAGCTTGAATGGGATTTATTGATTGTCCTAAAAGGAACCACATAGAAAATTGTTAAGTGTGGAAGCCCATTGTAGTTTCGAGATTGATCCTTCAATCATTATTACAATTTTTATTTCAAGTGATCAAAAAATGTAAACAGAGTTCATTATTAAATTTTATAATTATAAGCAAGTTTTATAAGAAATTATTTTTCAAATGTTCATCCAATTATATAAATTAGGAGCATTAGAAAGAATAGACATAACAAACAATTAATTATAGAAACAATTACTTCTCATCGTAAGGAAACTTGTACAAGATCCCATAAAATCTATGGGATTAATATTTTCAAGTGATAGAGTGAAAATGAGTTAGAAACTAAAAATACAAAGAAGAAAATGGGATTCGTCCTTTTCTAAAAGAGAACCCCCTTACTTGTCATTGCTCCTCCCGGATCTCCATCTTGTACTCAAGTGTACCTATAGAAGAGGAAAAACAATCATTAGATCTCGGGACATCCTTAATCATCTAGGATTTTAAGGTTCAAATGCATTTAAGCATTCTTTCACTTTTTAAGGATTATCAGAAAAAAAAGTATTGGAGGAAGAAAACATTTTGTCATAGTACTTAAATAATGCATTGCAATGATAATTGCACAAAATTATTAGATTTTTCCTTTAACAGTTTGTGCATGTAAAGTATTACATCAAGATGTCAACATATAGAGTAAATATCATAGAGAAAAGAACAAAAAGACTAAATTGCAGATTTTTCTTCTAAATCGAAGTTTGAAGATACAAATTTTCTATAAAATTTAACAATGGACCAGAAACATGTGCCATGCCATCATAAAATTGTTGAGTCTTTTCAACAAAACCCATGTATTACAAAAATTGAAATTTTGAATACTACAAAAGAGTGAAACCTTACTTACCACGATTTCCATAGCAAGTAATAAAAACCATGGTCAAGCTCTTAAAACTATGATTTGAGCGAGATATTTTAGCGCTTGAACTCATAGAACATGGTTTTGTATAGAAATAAGTCCTTCCTCCAGAGAAAAAATCATGGCATAAGCAAAGAGAAACTATGACAACCAAAAAGAGAAATGACATGCCACAAAGAAAGAAACCATGTCATTCTAGAAAGATGTATGGTCAAAGGAGTCATGGAAGCCACATAGAAATGATAGGGTTTCAACATAGAATTTCCTCCAAAGCCAAATTCCAAATGAAAACACATTTTAGGGTTTAAACCCTAATGGGAGGTTGACTAACTTTGCCTTAACAGTTGTCAATTTTGACCATGATTAGGGCCATGATTATTTAAAACCTATAATCATCTTTTACAAGGTGCCCATGTAAATGGGATTTGATAATAATTTTAATTATTATCAAATATTACAATGTGGTTGGGGGAATACATTCTTTACCCAATTCAAAATTGATTAAATATTTATCTCATTTGTGTCAAAACTCCAAAATGAAGATAAAAATGATTCATTAATTTTTGCTAAAGAGAAAATGATTTTCTTAATTTATACAAAAATGGAGGTTGAACAAGGTAAAAAAGGAGATATAATGCCATGAAAACTCATAATCTTGTCCCCTTTGTAAATCATATGCATAATAATAATCTTTATGATTATTATTGAATAATTGTAATTTAATTGTAAGTGTCTAATTATGAAATTTAGAGCTAGATTTGGAGTTTTCTACAAGTAGTCCTTTGTTGAAGGTTCAAAATAATAATTGAACGTTTCTATTGATATATATATATATATATATATATATATATATATTTGAGTCACTCTTGAGTTCTAGGAGTAAAATTAGACGAACTAGAGATATTTGGAGCAGATTGAACACTTCTATTCTTTTTAGTTCTCCCTTCTTTGATCTACATGCACCCATGATTTTAAGGATTTGGGGGGGCTTATCAATTTTTTATAACAAGGATATGTGATATTTTATACTACAAAACCTATTTAATGTAATAAAAGACCACATTCCTCCATTTACAAGTTGAATTGAAGTGTGTTATATGAGTTCATTGATGTGATTAAGTGAATGTCTTGTTTCCTTTCCATGTTTATGAATCTCATCACCTTCATTAAGATTTTTAAATCTTTTACAAGTTACTATAAATTAATATATAGTTCACTTGATTAGTTTGGAAGTGGAAAAGACCTCAAATATTCCCTCCCATGCTATATTAATAGCTTGTTCATACCTTTGTGAAATCCTTGTGTGAAATTAATGTTGATGCGTAGTCATAACACCCCTGATTGTCTATAATTCAATAGGTTGAAACTAGCAAAGGTGTGATTGCATAACATGGAGCTTTTCCCATAGTATGGGACTTCATGAATGGGAAATATCTTGGATGAAGGTAGGTTCTATTCCTCTATTCTGATGCACACATCCAAATTGTAGAGGATCCACCTTAAAATCTACTCTAACTTGCCAGGAGATAGGGTTAAGAAGATTACAATAAATTAAACCTAAACTAACAGAGGTGATGCACCAAAGGAATGTTGAATAACTTGCCTTGCATGGAAATTAATGTGAAACAAGATTGAAGAGGATGAACATCAACATAGATCAATTTCTTATCACCAATTCATTCACCATTAAACACAGACCATCAAATATGCAACATAATAACCATGCACAAATAACCAAGATTGCAATGAGAGATCAGATGAAAGAAATGAACACAAGAGAGGGTTGAAATTCATCCATAGACTTCTATTATTACTCCACAAATTTGATATAGTGCATTACAATGGCCCAAGAGGCACAAAATTGCATTACAACTTGAATGAGAGGTTTGAACTCCACAAATTCACTTGTAGACAAGAGAAGAAGGGAGGGTGCAAAGAAAAATTATCCAACATTAGAACAATGACCCTCCTTATAATATATAGGAAGAATGAGAGAAGGGAGAGAGAGAAGAAACTCAAAATATTTTTCAACCACCCAAAGATGCATTGAATTATTCTTCAACAATGATGGGTGCCACTGCAAAACCCATACCTTGTACATTTCTTTGTTGGGCAAGAAAAGAAGCCCATATTTCATCATTGTGGTAGGTGAGAAACTTGGAACATCCTCTAAAATGAAAACTATATTTCTTCATTTTGAATAACTTAGTCTAACTTTTATTATGGTAGAGGATGCTGAGAGATTTCCAAAAAGTCCTTTCTTGTGAAAATTTGAGATCCCAGTCAAATGTTATGGCCATCGAAGGTTGGGTGTCATCGCATTGATTCTTGAGACTCCAAGATGCCTTGCAACCTCCAAAATCCAAAATTTTAGACTTTCAGACATCTTGACTTTGGAGGTTGGCGATTACGGTTCATCCGATGGGCGTGTGAAGACTTCGAAACTCTAAAACCCGAACCTCCGAAACCATGAAGACTAAAACTCAAACTTTGAGTTTTGGAAATTTTTCCTTTCGAATCATGACATTATTCATCATTGAAATTTCCTTCAGAGTTCTAAAACTCGATGTCCGAAATTTGGACTTAGGGTTTGATCTTTTCTTTTCGGGGTTCTTATTATTATTCATCCACCCAACCTCCAAACCTCCGAAACCTGGGACATCCAAAAGTGATATTGGAACCTCCTAAAGTCTAAATATTCCCATTGCGACCCACTAAACGAAGTCTTACCTGAAATAGGAACCCTTTCGTGCTTCCGGACTTCGGGATTTGGACATTTGGTTGATGTTTTTTGTTTTGCTCGATAATGACCCCAAACCTCTCCGAGTTCCACTCCTCGATCCTCTAAAGTCAAAAATTTAGACTTGAGTTTGGACTCTAATCCATGGCGCTGTTGACCCCAAAAGGTGAGTTGACTCGAAAATCCCAAGCCTTTTCAAATTTTGGGATTTCAAGTTTTCGGACCTTTTCCCTGCTTTCCATCGAAACTATCAATCAGTGTAAAACCTCCGAAGTATGATAAATTCGGACTCGAATTCCTCTTTTTTCTCATCTCGATTCGAGGTTTTCTCACCTCCACATCATCTCCATTACCAAGCCCTCCTACAACCTACTTGGCCAATCTCGAAATGCAAGATCCCACACTTTGAATCAGCCCCACTTCTTAGTGTGCAATTTGTGTTTGTTCGGATTGTTCCCCTCGAGGGCAAAAATTGGAAAACAATTAAATCAAAGAAAAAACAAAGTGATATTTAGAGGTCTTGAAGGGTCTAATAGTGTGTCTTGTGTAGTCATAAGTTTATGAAACATTGGTGTATCACCTAAATTTACACGCTTTTTGTGAGTTTATTCTATTTTTCTCGTATTATTCCCAATAGGAAACTAGTCTATGTGATTGCTCCAGGATATGGCCCTATCTAGAGGTTCTTTTCAACTTGAGTCACCCACACTTGAGAAGATCCCATTGTATCAATTGAAGAGAAGGATTGCTTGCACTTCTTTAACTCACGGTGATCTTTAGATTGATAACATTTTTGGCACACCTAGTGGGATGAGACATTGGCATTATATCATCATGAAAATGAATATATTGTTCTATGATGGATTTTCCTAAAAGTATAGTTGTTCCTATCAATAAGGTAACCTATTTTTTGCAGTAGTAATCAACACATAGGAAGACATAAATGTTATTTTGAGAGTTGTAATTAACCAGAGTCAATCAATACTATCTCCTTATTACAAATGTTATAATGAATACTTTGATAAATCATCTTAGATCCCGTGATTTTATGTTAGGAGAATTTTATTGTAAATAAGTTCATGTTCCATGCCTAAAGCATCCATAATGTCATCATCAAGAGGTATTCCTTCTGATTTTATTCAATTTCCTCTTAATTTTGTTAGAAGGAAAATATTTGTGAATACTGCACCTTATAGCAGACCTAGCACTTCCACTCCAATTCATAATTTTTTCATTCAAATCATTATTTTTCCCATTGCTAGAAATCACCCTTTTGTCACTTTTACAGGTGGTAGTCCATTACAACTTGTTATATTTGATGACATACCAACCATTTCTCATTAAAATATCCATTATTTCAGTGGTGAGGATCAAACCACCCCCATTTAACATATTAGAGATATGGCTGCCCTATTTTCTATGTGTAATTTTACCCAGAAAATGTTTCTTTGAGACTAAATGTTGCATCCTTCAAAGGTCAATCCCTCCAATGGTATATAAGTTTTCCATTAGGATATATTACCACATGGGATGAGTTAATTACATCCATTTGTAAATAATTGGAGGATAAATTACACCACATATAACTTGTAGAGAAGTTTACCACTAATAAGAGAGAACCTCAAGATTTTATGAAAAACATTAACTTGAGATTTACAAAAAAATGGTAAAGAATACTGCAATCCATGAAGCCATTAGTTGAAAATGCATTCTTGTATTACTTTTAGGCATTGGATAGTGACATTTTAGTGATGATACAAGCTATGGCCATTGTCACACACCCTACTGCCTTTGATATAACAATAAGGGCTGAAAACAACCATATTCAAGTGGGACAATTGGCCCCTATACCTTCTATACCAATATTTCAAGATCTAGATCCTATCCGACCTCCTTTAAAATAAGCACCACCATTAACAGTTCATCCAAATGAGATAGATGAGCTAAAAGGGACTTTTCAAAGCATTGGAAATGAGTTAGTGTAATAGAAAACATAGTAGTTTGAAGTTAATATACCTGATATACGCTCTTATCAAACTCTTTGTATGTCCCAATACCAAGCATATAACTATCAAAGACATCCTTCTCAAGTTTATAGACATCCTTATCAAGCTCAAGGAGCTATTATAATAGCAAATCCACATGATACGATTGATCAAAATGTTCCTTCAGTCTATAAGGTTGTAGTTCCAGTATAACCATAAAATAATATTATGCAAGATCCAAATCTACAACTTACTTCTTTAAATACCACATTTGAAATGGTGACACAAAGAATTTTGTGCCAAAAATGACGCATGAAGAAGTATTCCATCAAGCTTAGTAAAGTGGATAACTAGCACCAAAGGGTGATCCAAATTTTCTGTAGGGGTAGAGTGATTAAACCATTTTAATTAAGAGGCTAGTTATTATGTGGCACTTAGTCAAGAGGTTGAATCCAAAGGAAAAAATACATTTGTTGGTTATGTGAAAATATAAAAGAGAAACATTGATGACTCACTTGACTTAGGAAATTTTTCTAATTTTCCAAATCTTAATTATATGAGTACTAATGGTCAAGTTCCGATCCTCCAAGTTAAGAAATTTGGGATTTCAATGCTGGAGAGAACTCACCTTCACCTCAAACACAAGAGCATGTCATTGCTGAAAAATTCTAGCTTAAGATGGGATCTACTCCTTTAATATTGTTCATCATATGAATAAGGATCATTTAGCATGACTATATGGGATTCGTTGTCCATTCAAGGATAAAAAAATATAATTATTAAATAGATTTTAGACATTGAAATACCATCAAAACTAGTAGAGGTCAAGTAAGTGCGTCAATATGGTTTTAATCAAATACTAATCAATAGGTTAAGTATCAAAACCACCAAGAAAACAAAGAGTTAAAGGTTGTGGTTGATGAGATAAAATTGATCAAACCACCTCATTTTTATCTCTCCTTTATAATTGGTGATTCTTTGGTACATAATTGTATGGTAGATATACAGATAAGTAGTAAAGTGATGTCAAAAAGATTGCAAATAAGTTGGGATTCACATATTAAACAAATGATAAAGGTGTGTTGTAGTTAGATGGCTCTCTAACCAAGATAATAAGAGTGATTAAGAATTTTAAACTCACCTTGCATGCTTACCAATTTTTTTCAATTTTAGAGGATGTATTCGTGGTGGATTTCCCTCCTTATTTTTCCATCTGTCTTTCAAGGGATTTCATGTGAAAGATAAGATGATATCTTTCAGCTGATTGGTCCTACCTTGTCTTCAAAACCATGTATGGAACAAAGGTAACAATCCAATTTTAGCCTTTTTATCATTTTCATGTAAATCCTCATATTCCTAGCACATAAAATGTCAATTACATTATCACTGATGAGAAGTTGGAAGAGATTGAAAGTGAGACCCTTCATGCCTTACAAGGTGGTATCTGGATTTATTTAAAGATGATGAACTAATGAATTTTATGAGCATGTTACATATAGGTTGATTGAGGAGAAATTACTTTATATCTATTGTATTCATGAGGAGAATGGAAAGGTTCCAACAATGGAGAAAATTAATCAACTTAAATATGCTATTCAAAAACTATTCTTTGATGGCTCTAAAAATTAGCATGGTTTAGGAGCTGGTCTTATGCTTCTTTCTCCCACAAATCAAAGGTATTTTTCAGCTATTAAGTTTAAGTTTGGGTGTTCTAACAATGTTTTAGAGTATGAGGCACTCATTTTTGGCCTATAGTTGGCATGGAATAAGGTAGTTAAAACATTTCAAGTATATGGTGATAGTAAGCTAGTTATACATTAGATAAAAGGCAAAAACACTTGTAAAAATTCATTAAAGATGACCTAAATACATAGATTTTGGGAGATAATTGATGATTTCCTTGCATTTAACATTCAAACCATTCCTAGAGATAAAAATAATAATTTTAATAGACTTTCAACCATTGGTTTAATAGTTTTATATAGTTTCTAATATCACAAATGACAATTTTCACCCTTATATTAGAGTTGTGGTCATGCCATTCATCCCGATTAACATCTCACATTGGAAATTTTTTTATGATGATGCTCACATAGTGATATTCTTGTAGGAATAAGATGAATTTTCTTAACAGAATCAAGAAAATATTCAACAAAGGTACAACGATCAAATTGTTCAACTTAAAAAAATTAATTCTAAAGGAATTGTAACCTTTGAAAGCATTTTTGGAGAAAATAATGAATTGAAGCAAGACAAATTTATTTTTCCTACTAGTAAAGATGATCATGAAAATAATAATATTATTAATAGAAAATACCTTAATCTTGATTAGGTATGTTCTAAATTAGAAAATGATTCATTTATTAAGTTATGTTGAAATTATGATGATTTATTTCAATGATAGTCTGTGATTTGAAAGGTTTTATCCTCATTGGCACACCATACAATTGAATTGGAAGTATATGTAAAAGTAGTGAGGCAATGAAAAAGACCAATCAAGCCCAATTTAGAATCATTGACGAGGAAGGAAATCTAAAAAATGATTGAATCATTTATTTTATTTCCCATCAAGCATTCTACTTGGGTGGATAACCTTGTGTTGGTAAACAAAAAGAATGGTGAAATCAGATTTTGTGTGTACTTTCACATTTTAAACAAAACCTCATTTAAGGATGATTATATTTTTCCATCTATGGAAAAAATACTTCAATTGGTTGCTATTTCGAAGAGGTATTCTTTTCTTAATGGATATAGTGCATAGAACCAAATACTTTTCAAGTAGGAAGACCAATGTAAAACATCATTCACAACCAATTGGGGCACTTATGTATACATGAATATGTCATTTAGGTTGTCCAATGTAGAATAAACATTCCAAAGAGCTATCGATATGGATATTTAAGGTATTACCAATAAATTTATTGTTTTTTATTTGTTTGATGTAACATTTTTCTACAAATTAGTAAATGATAAGTTGTCTCATCTCAAAGAAGAATTTTAAATATGTAGAGAGTATGGGGTTTATTATAAACCTCAAAAGTGTATTTTCATTATACATGAAGGAAATTTGCTTAGTCATGTCATCTCTAAGCATGGTATGAGTATTGATCTTGAAAGGGTGAGTTCCATTCTTGCACTATCCTTTCCAAAACATAAAAAGGCATTGAAAAGATTCCTTGGGAAGACTAACATCAGAAAGAGATATATTGTTGAGTTTTCCTCGAATTCAAGGCCACTAATCGATATGCTGAAGAAAAATAAGGATTTTACATGGACTAAAGAAGGAGTAAGAAACTTTGAAGCTATTAAGAAATCCATTGGTTTAGTTACTACACTTATTAATTATGAATTTGTAACTAATTGTATTTTATATGGTTATGCTAACATAAATACAATATTGGGAATGTTGAGTCAACACAACTAAGACAATTTTGAGTAGCGAATAGAATTTTTAAGTCCGATCTTTCTATAATATGAGACAAGATATTCATTTATAGAAAATTATGTCCTTTATATTATTAGATCGATTGAAAAATTTAAGCATCTACTATCTAACATCATGGTCGACTTAATGGTTGATCACCCTATAATTAATGAGTTTTTATTGAAAAAGGATGTAAGTGAAGAGAGGGAAAGAAAGATAACAAAATTCATGGCACTGTGAAATTAATATCAAAGTGATAAAATTGATAAGAGGAAATGGTTTGTGTGAACATTTGGTATAAAATTTGTAAGAGAAAAAATAGGTTGTCCTATTTCCGTAAATTAAACCAAATGAAGTTAAAAAATAACCTTGTCTAGATTGGATTCAAGACATGTCAATGTATCTTCGGCATGGTATGTATTCGCCTAATTTAAAAACTCTAAAAGGAGGTATTTTAGATTTTAATCAGTTCCTTTTTTCTTGGTTTATTATTTCTTGTTCAAAAATATCTTAATGGAGTACTCTTGAGGTGTATTGAATCAATCTAAGTTGAAAGAATAGTTGAATAATTTCATGATAGACAAGGTGGAGGACACTTTTTGTAAGAACAACAACTCTTAAGATCATGAGGGTTCGATATCAATTACCCAAATATCTTCAAATATTTCCATGCATGGGTAAGGAAATGTCAAAAATGTGCATTTTTTATAGGAAATCAAAAATCTTACTAACTTAACTCTTCAATAAGTTTCATTTGATCAGATCTTTGTCCAATGGGGATTGGAATTCATAGGCCTCATTAACCCACCTTCAAGCTTGGGTCACAGATGGATCCTTTACTGCAACATATTACTTTTAAAGGTGGACAAAAGCATTCTCCTTGAAGGAAGAAAATGATTTAAGTGTTTTAGATTTCTATGAAGGTTTGTTAACAATATTTGGTGTTCCCTCAACCATTATTTTAGATAATTGTAAGAATTTGTTAGGAAAAATATTTTTACATGGGTTGCAAAGAATGGATTTTTCTTTGAAATTCCTCTAATTAATATCAAAAAGTAAATGGCCTTGTTGAATCTACTAATAAGAATATTTTGAGGATTATTAGGAGGAATATTGATGAGAACCAAAGAGTGTGGCATACCAAATTGAAAGAATATCTATGGGATGATAAGATCACATACAAAAGGTCCATTTCCAACTCTCCATTCAAGCTTGTGTATGGCCTTGAAGCCAAGCTCCCTATTTCACTAGAGCTTCCATCTTTAGAATTAATGCACCAAGTGGAGTTAATGGATAATGAACCTATGGAGGTGAGGTATGCTCAACTTATGGATCTTGAAGAATTGAGAAATTAGGAAGTGCTCTCCATGAAGATGAACCAAACACAAGTGAAAAGTAATTTTCATAAGAAGAATGCTTTAGGGAGCTTCAATGAAGGTAATCTAGTGCTCAAGATGGATTACGTTAGAGCCAAACTAGGAGGTCACAAAAATTTGAATCTTTATTGAGTGTACCCTACATTACATTATGTTTGTTTCAAACCTCACAATGTCTTCTAACTTGCCAGGATGGATGGTGGAGAGCTCACAATCCCAGTCAATGGAATCCATTTGAAGCATTGTTTCTAGAGATAGGTTGATCTTGTACATATATTTTTGCTTTCCTCTAAGTGTTTTAAACACATATTTCTGTTTTGTTTTCAATAAGTGGTTTCCATCTTACTGGATAGCTTTGGTAGGCATTGCATATTTTCTTAAGGTGGATTTTTACACATGTTGTTAGTGTTGGTTCTTAGTACTTGTAGAGGATTTTCTATCTTGAGGATAATTTATGTGCCTTGGGAATTAGTTATCAATATTATATGGGGTTTTAGATTAGTGTTCATGGCTATGATGGTATAAATTTGATGGTTCTAGTTAATTAGTGACAATTAATCCAACAAATCCTTCAAAGATGTTGACAAAGTTTTTCACCACAAGTAGAATGGAATACAAATATTTTACATATTCCTTATTTTTGTGAAATAAGACAAGTTCATTAATCGTTTTGAGTGCCTCATCACCCATATAGTATGTTATTCATATTTTTTCATCTTCACATGAAATACATCAACCCTTTATCATTCATTCATTTTTAGTGTAGAAAATTGTCAAGTGGTGAAGAAGGTTATAGTTTCAGGATTTATCTTTCATTCATTATTACAATTTTTAGTTCAAGTGATCAGAAAAGGTACAAACAATTCATTATTAAGTTCCTTATGATTATATGCAAGTATTATAAGTAATTAATTTTCAAATGTTCATCTAATTATACAAATTAAGAGCATTATAAAGAATGGAAACAACAAACAATTAATTACATAAACATTTCTTATACTCATTATTTTTTTGTAGAATATCTAACACTAGCCATGAGATTTAACTTTTCAAGTGATAAATTGAAAATTAATTAGAAACTAAAAAATAAAAAGAAGGAAAGTGGATCCATCCTTTCCTATAAACAAACCCCTTTATTTTCATTACTCCTCCCGACTCTCTATATTCTTCTCCAATGTACCTATAGAAAAGGGAAACACAATTTTGTTAGAGCTAGAGACATCGTTAATATTATAGGTGTTTAAGATTCAAATTCATTTTCATTATATCACTTTTTAAATATTATTAGAAAACAAAGTACTAGAGGAGGAGGAAGAAATACATGTCTCAAATAATACATCTAGAGGAAAATTTGCCGAATATCATTATAGTTTCTCTTTAACGGTTTGTAAATGTAATCTGTTGACAATTTTTACATTTGTACAAAAATGGGAAACTCGAAATTTCATTATGAAGGATAGAAAAATAATGAAGTGAAACTAATCTTGGGAAGTTTCTTTCATTCCATATTGTTTTTGTTAAATTAATTAATGATTACATGAAATCTACAGCTATGTGTGTTGTTACAAAATGTAACAGATCACATAGTCTACAATTTCATGACTATCTTTAGCAAAAGAACACAAATCCCCAAAGGATAGATGTGTTATCTTGATGAAGACATTAAATTACAGAATAGATGAAGTGTTAGGTTTTGGAATAACAATCATAATTACATATTTACAGTCATAATTCATTGCTAAATGTTACATGTATCTTTAAGTATCTTTCCTTCATGATTAAGAAATTCAATTATATTATTGATTTGTTTAATTCATCATACAATCCATAGAAATCTGAAATGTAGAAAGAAATACACAACTCAGTTTCAAAATTCAATGTTTTATTCATAAGGAATTTCAAATGTTCCCACACAAGCCGTGGGATGTAACTGAAGAGTAAATTATAGCTACTGAAGTAAGAGGTACATATGCATGAAAAATAAAATAGAGGAGTATGAATGAACCCATCGCATTTCCTTGAGGTTTATTTTTTTACGGTTGATGTATCTCGACCCCTAGATTTGTTCCATCTCCATCTCAGAAGGCACTATACCTGAAAATAGAAAAGAGAAAACTATCAGTTTATGAGCTCAAGGTTAATCCATATTCCTATACTATCCAAATTCGTGCAGGTGAATCTCTTAACAACATGAGAGATAAATTACATGAGGATCAAAGGTGCAATCTGAAGAAAGTACTTTTATGTAACAACATACATGATTTACTCACTCAAAAATAAGGAGAGAGAAGAAAAGAAAAACCATGGAACATAAGAGAGGAAAAATAGCCTAAATATTTTCTAACTATTTTCTTAAGTGTGTAGGTATAGGTTGTAATAAAGAAGAAAATAAAATCATGTCTTATAGTCCTCACTGTTAGATAAAGATTACAGAGTTCACTGACTTCTATCCTATGGTACATCAAGATTGGAATAAATCACAAGTACATATTGATATGAAGGAAGAATATAACTCAAAGGTGAAGTAGAAGAATCAAAATATAAAGGATGAAGTTAACTGGAAGGATAAGATTACAACTGAAATAGAATGAGAAAGAATTTGAGAAAATTTTGACAGGGCTTCGCCATGTAAAATTGACCTTTTATATTTTCCAGCATGCATACTAAAGTTGTAATAAAGATCAAATACAATATTTAAGAAAAATAAATGGGAACTACACTTTTATTCATCAAGGTGAAGGACTTTGGAGCACTCATTATAGCTTAACAGCTGAAGAAAAATGAAGTTTCAAGGTAATCTTACAAGGTGCAACCATTCTAGAAGTATAGTTTTCAAATGAAGCAAGTATCAAGTGTATAGACTGCTACAGTATAGCTTCAGAGCTCAAATTAAATGCAAGTTTCACCATGGAACATCTCAACTCTGAATAAAGAAGGCCTTCATGCAGCATTCAATAGTGATACAGAATGATTTTTAGTTATGCAGAGCTAGTTGAAGGTGCTATACCAAAATAGAAAAGTTGTAGAAAAACAATGACATCAATAAAGACAAAAATCAAGCATGATGAACTCTAGCTCAAAGTGTTGGAGATCAAAGGTGTACACAAAATTTCAGAATATCTCAAGGTCTAGTAGCACAACAGTGAAGGAACCCACAATAAGTCAAAAGAAAACTAAGTATCAAGAAGGCCATTCCCAGAGGGACTTTTCAGCTAAGAAAAGGAAAATGAAAGAATGGAAAGAGAGCCAGGCATCCCAAGAAGGCCTTCAAGCACAAAACTCATACAAAGAAGAATGTAAAAGAATCCATCTCAGGACTTGAAAAGTCAGGAAAAATCAGATCTTATAGAGACAGAAATTTTGAAGTTTAGAGCTCAAAGAGATCATTATGGTGTCTATAAAAAATTCTAGGGCTTCGCCCTCCATATTGACATTACAAAATGAAAATGAAAATTTATGGTTTGGGCTACTCAATTAACTTAACCACCTTTCACCCACTAGTGAAATTCAACAATGTATATAAAAAATACAAACATCATATTGCAGGCTACAAGCTCAAGAACAAATCAAAATGAAAATCAAAACTTCAAAGAATAGCTCAAGAAGATGAAAATCTAGTAGAGAAGGCATTTACAGCTTTAACACAAAAATCTACTGATTCGTAAATAGAAGTAACCATCAAGGAGTTATAGAACATTTTAAAATGCTTATGCATAATGCAGAATCAAAAGAATACATTCAAAACCCTTCACACTAATACCCATCAACATTTATCCCCTTCTATTTTCAATTTCAAGAAAAATCTCCATCTTTAAGTGTTAAGAAAAAAAAGGAAAGATATTTCAAGTACCCATTAAAGACAGAACAATGATTTATTATTTTGAGCCATTACAAATCTACTAAGGGTTTTACACAGAAATTTGAAATGGAACAAAACTTACCAGGTTTGAATTAAAACTTCAAACCCTTAAAATGCAGAGTAAATGATGAAGATCCAAAATTGTTTTCGAGCTCAGAAGACCCTTTAGAGGAAAGAAATTACAAAAGCTTTAGCAATAGACCAAGATACGGTGAAGAATCTCGAGAAAATCAATTTGGAGGTTACATATAGAGGTCTTACCCTTTTCTAAAATGGTGGCCATTATATTCAGAACTAACTGAGTGCATAGATGCCAAGTAGTGAAGATTCAAGTTCTCAACAATGGTGGCCAAGAGATCACATAGAGAGTGTAGACCGTAAGAAATCACAGAATGCCAAAGAGCCCAAAAATACAAAATGGTGGTTTGCCTTTTACCAAGGTAAGAGAACCCTTTTGTAGCCTATTGTTTATGGAGGAGATGGAGATATCCTTCCTGATGGAGTTGTTAAGGAGACCTTGGAGAGAATATGATCAATGCAACAAAATCTAACTCTCACGAGTTATCACTCTAGATAGTGGAGATATTCTCTAGGCAAGGTTTAGGCTACTAAAGACATTTGGAATCTTGATTGTTTCTGCATGTTTTGGTAGTAAAATTTATGCATTTGTATACACACATGAAAAATAGGGGTAGTATGGGTAGGATTAATTATTTTAAATGAATTTTGGTGGGAGGTGAAGTAGGATAAAGTTGATTATACCAAATATTTGAGAGATTTTACAAAAATGGAAGGCTCAAGCAACAGAATGTTTTCAGAGTAGTTAGGGTGTTCCTTTAACTAGAATATGTGCTTCAATGGAGGCCCAGATTAGCACTTTTTCATACAATCTATGAGACTCTAACATGAAGGCTCGAGTTGGAAAGACCCAACAAAGCATCAAGATCTAAGCCAAACCATGCCTGAGGTACACCCAGAGGCTTACAAACAATCTCTATCAAACAGATGAAAGAAAAGTGATTTTAAATCATTTATTTCACTCCCAGATGAATGCTCTTCCGAGAAATGAAATTGCAGATGCCACTAAACTATCACAAGGATTGAGACCTGTGTGATTGGAATAGATTTTAATACAAGATTGCAACAGGAACAAGAAAAACTATTTGCATACACTCAGAGATAAAACCAACACATTTTGTTTCAAGATCAACACAGAATAACTTGAGTTTGATTAAATTTATCAGCAAGGGAAAGTTTCTAGAACAATCTCAAGAGCTTTTCAATGGTTGTACACTTGCAACCACCTTGACATGATCAAACTTAATACAAAAAGAGATATACAAGCTTCTCAGATGGCTTCTCAAAAGATGGCTTTGTCAAATTTTCCTCTTGGGAATTTTCTTCAACCTCTAACACTCCAACCTCCAACCATTTGCACAAAAAATTTGTGCCATTTATAACATTTACAACAGCCCCTTCTTCCCCAAAAGACAAAAACATTTAATGTACCAGTGCTCGCCATGATTTCGATCATGATTCCTAGAATCAGATCTATAAAAGTTGTCAGGTGCTCATGGGGTAGATCTCTTCAAAAATCTCAGCATTCAACTCCTTCATTTGGTAGAACACTCCTCCTTCAACTTGCCAACCACTTCCACCCCTAATCTATCAAATCTGGTTCCTTGTGTGCTTGGGAGAAGAAAAATGGAAAATCAGATCAAGCCCGAGAGTCAGACCATTTTAATGGTGAAAGATGTCTCTCTAGATCTCTCCCACCAAACTTAGATATCAAAATTAACTCCCCTCTCTGTTTGGCATGTAGGAAATACCAAGAAATCATGAAGACTCACACTTTCAGGTGTGTTTTAGTAAAAATGGGGGAAAATCAAGATTTTAGACTCATAATTGCCATTGATCTTTACTTTGAATTTGGGCCATCCACGTGGAAGATTCAACTTTAAAATAGGCTGGGGCTTCCTTTGACTTTTTACAACCTTTTGGAAAAATGGAAAAAAATTCCATTTTGCTCCGCACTTCCGCCCTTGGGAAATGAGCCGACACACGTGTCCTAAGGTGGGTCCCAATGGAACCATGGCCAAATTCTACCATTTTACCTCCTTTTTGGAAAAGGAAAATTTTCCAAGTTTTCCCCATAGCTCCACCCTTGAAAAATGGGCCTGACACGTGTCCCAATGTGGGTCCCAAAGTGGAACCGCGCTTCTTTTTTTCATTTTTAACTTTTTTCTCCCAAAAGGAAATTTTTCCAAATTTCCCGAGAGTCCGCACCTCCGCCATTGACTGGAGCAAGCTTTGACTTTTCCCTTATCGGGCTTGGGCCATTTTGAGATTTTAATCCTTTTGATGTCAAGAGGAAAAAAATCCAATTTTCCTCCGATGGTCACTTCCCACCTCTTTGACTTTTCAAACTGCCATGTGTCACAATGGTGCATCTTGAGATGATCCCCAAAAGTTGAGACCTGAATGAGCGCGAGCTCGCCACGTGTCATTATGGTGCTCTCCTTCAAAACCTTAAGGCTTTAAAAATGATTTGGCGGGGGCACGCTTCCACTTTAGAATTTTACTCCATTTTTCCAAAGGGAAAAACATCCAACTTACCTCCGAAGGCCCACCATCTCGCCATTAGCTTTTGCCACATGTCCTCCTGTGGGGTCAAAGTGAGACTTTTTCCCGCCTCTTAAATTTTCTCCAATCGAGCTGGCGAGGTCGTGAGGGGGTTCAAATTTTTTTCCAAAGTAGCCAAAAAGAACAAGTTCAAAAATAGACCCGTTGCACCCCATCCAATTAGAAGAAGCCACGTAAGCACCAAAAGAACCAATCAGAATTGAGCGGAGCCACATGGGACCAAATTTTCCTTTTCACCAAAAAAAAAAAAGTGATAAGTTAAAGCATTTTCCCCGCCATCCCCTGACCAACCAAAATAAGCCACGTGACCACCAAACACCGAGGACTAAATTTGATAGAAAAAGACACCCGTCAGACCGTCAAAAATACAAAAAATCACCATTCATGCCTAGAACTTGATTTTTTGCTAAGGATGAAAATTTTTGAAACAAAAACAAGTGAATCATGATTCCGAGCATCTTTTTGACCATGGATTTGGATTTTCAAAGGCATACAAATATAGATTAACCATTTTGAGCTTCCATGGGTGGGAAAAATAGGAAAAATGGAAAGGCCCATGGATTTTGAAGAAATTGGGGCAAAAAAGGGAAGACTTGAGAATTTTTCAAGGAGGGACATGATAATGGATTTTAAAACAACTCAAAGCATCTCAAATGGAAATAAAAGCTTTCAGAAAACCCACATCGAGAGACAAAAAATTTCACAATACACAGATCAGAGGAAAATAATGGCAAATGGGGTGAGAGACAGATCTGAGCACCAACATCGGCTCCGACTGGGGATGGGCACTCCTGTGAGTGCCACAAGAACAAAGGTAGACCAAGTGCCAAAATATCCATTGGGAAAAGGAGTCATCTTGCAGAGTAGAAATAGAGCCATCTCTCAAAAATGAACAGAGAAACCTAAAAATAGGTCACCAAGGACCAGAGTGAGTGAAAACACAAAAGACAAGAAACAAACAACAAACTATACACTGTAAAAAATGATGTTCACCTTGATTCTGGGGAATCAATCCAAGAAATGCTTCAAATGCCTACCATTAATAGGAAATTCAAGCAATTCACCATCCAAATCCTTCAAGAAGAAGGTATGCTCACCAATTCTAATATCAATGGAGTAAGGGCCCATCCATAATGAGTCAAACTTTCCATGCTTTGCCCTTATCTTCATGCCTACTATCCCATAGCAACACAAGATCTCCAACATTGAAAGCTCTGGGAGTGACCTTCTTGTCAAATAACTTCTTTAGCTTTTCTCTAAACTTTACATGCCTCTAGTGGGATGCCCTCCTTTCTTCATCAAGTTCAACAATCTAGTTAATGCGAGCATCATAAGGACTTACTTCTTGGTCCTCCAGTTGTTGAATGAACTGATATGAAGATAATTGCATATGCAGGGGCAGCAGGGCCTGAGTTCCATACACCAACTCAAATGGACTCTTTCAGTGGCTCTTTTAATAGTGATCCTATCATCCCAAACAACAAACTTCAACTATTCACCCCATTTTCTCTTGTTCAACTCCAAGGTTCTTCTGATAATCTTCAATAGGTTTTTATTACTTGGACTCAATCTTGTCCATTTCCTTGGGGATTGTAATTAGATGCATATGTCAAGTTGATCCCATATTCTTTGCACATTACCACCAAAGGTTTAGCTCTAAAGCTCATGGCATTATCAGCAACAATCTTGACTGGCACCCCAAACCTGCAGATGATGTGGTTCAACAAAAATCCATGACAACTTGGTGTGTTGCCTTCTTGGTGGGGATTCCTCCACCCATTTAGTAAAAAGTAATCAGTGGCTACAAGAATCCACTTATGGCCAACACTTGAAGGGTCTGAAATCTCACCAATGAAATCCATTCCCCATTGCTTGAATGGGGCTTCAATTGATACAGGCTGCAAAGGAAGGGAGCCTGAAGCTTTCAGTCTTCTAGAGAAGTGCTGACAACTCTCACATCTTCTAACCAAAAAGTTGTATCCTTGAAAAGAGTTGGCCACCAATAACCAGCCCTCAAGATCTTGTGTGTTGTGACTCTTCAGAAAAATTCCCCCCACAAACTCCTCCATGGAGATCAACAATTATCTTGGGGGCTTCTTCTTCAGTAATGCACCTTAAGAGGAATCCCTCTGGATTCTTCCAAGCTAACCCATAATCAGTAATGACATATTTTTGGGAAGCCAACTTAAGGGCTCTTTTCTAGTTCTTACTTAAATACTCAGGGTAGTTTAGATGTCTGAGATAAAAAAATTACATCTTTGTACCACTTAACTCATCAATGTTTCAAAAACATCTACCCTACCTTCTTCTACCTCATTTACCTCAATAGTTTGCAAGTTTCTCTCAGCCATAAGCTTAGCAAGCCCAAACCTCTCACCAGCTTCGTGGTTTGGATATCCATGTCATATTCTTGCAACTTGTTCACCCACCTGCACCTTTTGCTTGAGACTTCCATCTCTGATAAGATGTCCTTGACCATGGTGTGGGGAACATAAGCAACAATTTTAGAACTTAGAATATAAGGCCTGAAAACCTTTGTTGCTTTTACTAAGGAAAATGCTTGTTTCTCCATAATAGTGTACTTTAACTCAGCCCCCTGTAATGCCTTACTAAAAAAGGAAATTGGCCTTTCAGCCCCCTCATCATCCTTTTGCAAGCAAGACAAAAGCAATAGTGTTCTCTGAAGAAAAAAGGAAAATAGTTGAAAGGGCTTCTTATAATCTGGAGCTGCTAGAACAGGTGCATGCTTTAGTGCCTCTTTAATCCCATTGAAAGCTTGGATGGAAGCCTCCTCCCATTTGATGGCCTGGTCCTTTTTAACATGGAAGTGATTGGAATGGTCAACTCAACAAAGTTTGATATGAATCTCTGATGAAGTTTATCTACCCAAAGAAGGACTGAATCCCTTTCTTGGTTGGTCCTGGAATTGGGACCTTTTTGATGGCCTCTACCCTTTCTGGATCAATCATCACCCCTTCTTGTGACACAATGTGACCAAGAAATTTTTCCTTCTGCACTCCAAAATGGCACTTCTTTGGATTGAGTGAGATGCCATATTCTCTACATCTTATCAACATCTTCTCCAAGTGTGCAAGTAGTGATCACTTCTCTTCCTGAAAAAATATAGTTACATCATCTTGATAAAACAATAAACTCATTGATGTAACCAACAAAAGCAACATCCATTTCTCTTTGAAAGGTGGCTCCAACATTCATCAAACCAAAGGGCATCCTGACATATACATAGTCCCCAAGGAGTGGTAAAGGTTGTTTTAATCCTTTCTGATTCCTTCACCACAACTTGGTTATAACCAGAGAAACCATCTAGGGTAGAAAGTAATTCAGAACCAGTCACTAACTGCAACATGTTTTCCATATTTGGTAAAGGATAATTATCCTTCATTGATGCTCTATTCAAGTTTCTGAAATCACACACAACCTTGATGTCACCATTCTTCTTTCTGATTGGTACTAGGTTTGCAACCCAAGAAGAATACCTTGTGGGTTGAATAATCCCTCCATCTCTTAGCTTCTTCAGTTCCTCTTGCATTTTAAGAGATAAGAGTGGATTGATGGGCCTCTGTTTCTACCTGAATGGATTTGCATTAGACTCCAAGGGAATCTCATGTTGAAACAAGTCCTCTCTGTATGCTTTTAGTTCAGAATATGTCCAAGCCATGCAATCCGATACTTTTTCAACAATTGGATGTAGGACTACTTCTCCTCCTTGTTGAGATTGTTTCCTAACCAAATTTTCCTTGGCTTCTCCTTTGTGCCAAGGTCATGCTCCTCAATATCCCTCGAGGCTGCCATATGCATCTATTAATAATGTGATCAACATTATCAAAATTGGACTCAAGAGCAACCAGCCCTCTAGGAATGGTATTAGTCTTTAGCTGGATGATGCCCTTTCCAAACAAGGTTTCTTTCCCCTCTACTACACACACCATTGGCTCCCAATCAATACTTTGATCAAAAACTCTCCTTTTTCTGCGAAATCTTTTGATCTGAGCATCATCATCAAAAACCTACCAATGCTTAATGTTGTTAGGTACAGATGGCCTTGTTAACACCTCAACATCATATTCACAATATGGGGACATTGCACAATTGTCAAAATGAGACCCCAACACTACAAGTTTTTCTACCAAGTCATTGAACTTCCTATCATGATGCACAATGTTGAATGAATCAAACATCTCAATGAAATCCCAAACTGCATGCTTGTATTGTTTCATTCATTGATTCTTTGTGGCATACAATTTTCTGACTTGTTTTACTATTAATTCTGAGTCTCCTTTGACAATGATGTCCTTGACACCATATTTCCAAGCAATTCTTAAACCCAACAACAGTGCCTCATACTCAACAATGTTGTTAGTGCACTCAAATTTGAGTTTGAAGGAAAAAAAAATTTTTCCGACCTGGAGAAAGCAAGAACAACACCAACACCATTCCCAAACTTGGAGCAAGCTCCATCAAATAATAGAGTCCAAGGAGAGCCCATTTGTTCAAGGCATTTGCATTCTTCAATCTTGTGCTCCTTTCCATTAGCAAATCCTACAAAGTTATCTAGCATCAACACTTGTGTATAATACCTCATAGGATGCATTGTTGGGATCCTCAATAAGGTGCAACATCTTCTTTTCCCCATACAACTTGACAAGGCTGCCCTCAATTGGAATGGTAGCATAGGACATGTCCATTTGGACACTCCCACCAACACTTGCAGCCCATTTTCTAGATAATAACATGCCCCACTTGGTTGGGAAGTCAACAATGACAACATCAAGTTTTAAATTTCTACTGGATAGGCTGCAAGTTGTACCACCAAACCCTTCACACATCCCACCATTGGCACCTCTCTGGAATCCATAGCAAGTACACTTCCCATATGTTGTTGTTACCTTGATGTCAGCTCATTCATGACTTCAAGGGGCATAACATTGCATGATGCCCCTGAGTCAAACATGTAGTTGTGTAGCAATTTGTCTTTAATGATTAGAGTGGTGAAGAATGGATCCACATTTAGTTGAGAGTCTACTAAGGATGTCCCCAAATAAACCTCAAGTGGTTCATCTAGCTCTTCTGATGTTGGTGGTGCTTCTGGTTCTTCAATGACTGGTGGGGTCTCCACAATGTTTATGTTTCTACCTAGGGAAGTCTTCTCCTCTTTCAATCCAAAATACTCCAATGCCCTCTTCTTGTGCTCAGGGATCCTAAGCAACTCAACAATTGGAACTGAGATCTTGATCTGACTCAAGACTTGGGCAATATCATAAGGGACAGACTTTGGCAAGGTGGCATTGGAAGGAAAGTTGACACACTCACTAGGTGGTACAAGATTTTTGATAGCTTGGGCATGAGAGGGGTATGATTTTTTTTTGGAACTACAGGGATTTTTGATAGATGCATCTTTCTTAGGAGCCTCTTTAGGAATGTTTGAAAGTAAGGGAGATTTTGGCTTGGCTTGAGGCCTACCCCTTTGAAACCTTACTTCTTGTGTTATATTCCTTCTCTTGAGCAACAACAACATTCATCAACAACTGCCTATCTTCCTCAGAGGGGATTCCTCCATCATACTTCTTTATCATTAAAGCCCTTAAATATTCAAAGTCATTATTGGGAAATTCAAAAGCTTGTACAATATCTACTTCTAAAGTATGAGAGGGAGGAAGAATAGGTACCCTATGAATGCAATCCCAAAAAGTGGCAAAGCATCCGGGCACTTATCACCTCAATTGAAGTTGCCCCTTGTTGTGAGCTCGTGGAACAACCCATCATGCAGACATCATCATCATTATCATCATCAGCTTCTTCTTCTTCTTGTTGATCTTCTTCACAAGGAGCATGGGGCATGAAACATCTGTCACACCAATCAATGACATTTGTCTCCTCCACAACAACAACTCTGGAAGCCAAAGGATCGTGCACCATTTTCTATTTTCCCTGGCCTGGGACTACCTATTTCAAATCCAACAGGTCCCTTGCCTCTATCATCAGATCTTTGGTGATTTGTGAACCTGTCTTGGCCTTGTTGCTTGTGTTGACCTTGTGAACTCTGCCCAATTCCTTTCTCAGCCTGGGCTAGTTTGTAGGAAATTTCTTTGACAAGCCCCTGCCAAAGTCTTCACAACTTCTTCCAAATCAGCAACCTTGCTTGTTTGAGGTTTTTTTGGGTTAATCAGCTTTACACCCTCCCTTTGGAGGCTTTCCAATTGCCTTGATATTATTTTTCAATTTGCAAGGCCATAGTGAAGGCCTATCTCAAATTAGCAGGGTTTTTGTCCCTCAAGTAGTAAGTAGCCTTTTTATCAAATGCATCTGAATATTTGATTAAACATGATTCATCACATGGCCTTATCCTAATAGGAAATCTCCTCAAGGTCTTATTAAACCTTGTGTTGAAATCATGTACTGACTCATTAGGATTCTTTTTTGATGTTTTCAAATTCTGTCAAAAGAAACCTAGGGTTAGTTCTATCACCATATTGCAATTTAAATGCATTGCTCATCTCAGTCCAAGAATCAATAGAGTTATCTAGAAAAGCTTTATACAGTCCCTTGCATCCTCTTCCAAGAGTATGGATAAACAACTTGATATACACATCCTCATGTTCAATCTCAAAGTCTTCCATCATATTGATAAAAAGCTTTAAATGTTGATCACTAGTTATAGCATTGTTTCCTTGGAACTTTGGTAGTTTGTTCCTTACTTCTTGAGGAACTACATTTGGATAACCAACCATCCCTACAAAATTTATAGGTCCAAAGGTATTTACAAAAAATGGAGGTCTGGGTGGGGAAAGGCCATGTTGTTTTGAGGAGGTGACCCTGGAGGGGTGACAAATTGATGAGGGGTAGAAGGTCTTTGAAACACAGGGGTATAAATTTCAAAATGGATATCCCCTAAAGGCCTAGTTTCTTGGAAATCCCTATCAACTTTGAAAAGATAGGGGAAGAATGAGAAGAAAACCTTTCAAAATCAAATGAAGGCCCCTCTCCAGTTGGAGAATTCAATTCCACAAAGAGGCTACCTGATTCAAAAGCACTTGAATTGTAGTCTTCAATAATAGGCCGATCACTTTCATCAATGGAGATCCCTTTTCTTGTCTGATTGATCCCAACAACTCTCCAGGATTTTCTTCCTTCTGATTTTGCTTTTCCTAGCTCTAGAAATAATGTCCTAGTAGGATCCCTAGCAAAGAAAGACCTTCTTCCTTCCAGCTTTGCAAAGATTAGTAACAAAACTCACTTGACAGAGGTTAAGACACTGGTACTCTTCAATAATTAGATCAACAGGGAGTCACCACTAAGGATTTCCACCTTAGTTGTGCAGATGCACTAAATATGATCTGTCAAATGTTTGTCAACACTAGAAACTAGAAATGGAGAGACTTTGACTTTCTTTACCCAGATCTATCAATGAAAGCTAGTGCACTAGGTGTAGAAACTGAAATAATTACACTAGGCACTTGGAGTATATAAGAAGTGTTTTACCAGGGTCTGAATATGAACTGCAATCACTATGTCCCCAAAAATGGTGCCACTTAGGTGTTGGTACCCAAATTGATTCTCCTTCAAAGTCTAAGCAGCATCACAGGTTTATCAAGAAGCTTAGAGACAAGATAGATCATGATGAGTCATTTTGTAGCTGGGGATGGGATCTAACTAGCCCTTAGTCACTCAGATGTGGAGAAATGGATAGCACCCTCAAGAGGATTTGATCTATCCTCACTATTTTAGGTTGTGCCTTTCAACCAAGGTAAGAGAACCCTTTTGTAGCCTGTTGTTTATGGAGGAGATGGAGATATCCTTCCTAATGAAGTTGTTAAGGAGACCTTGAAGAAAATATGATCAATGCAACAAAATCTAACTCTCACGAGTTATCACTCTAGATAGTGGAGATATTCTAGGCAAGGTTCAGGCTACTAAAGACATTTGGAATCCTGATTGTTTCTGCATGTTTTGGTAGTAAAATTTATGCATTTGTATACACACATGAAAAACAGGGGTAGTATGGGTAGGATTAGTTGTTTTTAAATGAATTTTGGTGGGAGGTGAAGCAGGATAAAGTTGATTATACCAAATCTTTGAGAACTTTTACAAAATGGAAGCTCTAACAAATGAATACTTCAGAAATAGCTAAGGGTGTTCCTTTAACCAGAATATGTGCTTCAATGGAGGCCCAATTAGCACTTTTTCACACAATCTATGAGATTCTAAACATGAAGGCTCGAGTTAGAAAACCCAACAAAACATCAAGATCTAAGATCAAATCACGCCGAGGTACACCCAGAGGCTTACAAACAATCTCTGTCAACAAATGAAAGAAAAGTGATTTTAAATCATTTATTTCACTCCCAGATGAAAGCTCTTCCGAGAAATGAAATTGCAGATGCCACTAAAATGTCACAAGGATTGAGACCTATGTGATTAAGAATAGATTTTAATACAAGATTGCAACAAGAACAAGAAAACTATTTGCATACATTCAAAAATAAAAAACACATTTTTTCAAGATCAACATAGAATAACTCGAGTTTGATTAAATTTATCAACAAGGGAAAGTTTCTAGAACAATCTCAGAGCTTGTCAATGGTTGTACACTTGCAACCACCTTGACATGATCAAACTTAATACAAAAGAGATATACAAGCTTCTCAAATGGCTTCTCAAAAGACAAGCTTTGTCAAATTTTCCTCTTGGGAATTTTCTTCGACCTCTAACACTCCAACTCCAACCATTTGCATGAAAAATTTGTGCCATTTATAACATTTACAACAGAGCCCCTTTCCCCAAAAGAAAAAAACATTAATGTACCAGTGCTTGCCATGATTTCGATCGTGATTCCAAGAATCAGATCTATAAAAGTTGTCAGGTGCTCATGGGGAAGATCTCTTCAAAAATCTCTTAGCATTCAACTCCTTCATTTGGTAGAACACTCCTCCTTCAACTCGCCAACCACTTCCACCCCTAATCTATCAAATCTGGTTCCTTGCGTGCTCGGGAGAAGAAAAATGGAAAATCAGATCGAGCCGAGAGTCAGACCATTTTAATGGTGAAAGATGTCTCCAGATCTCTCCCACCAAACTTAGATATCAAAATTAACTCCCCTCTCTATTTGGCATGTAGGAAATACCAAGAAATCATGAAGACTCACACTTCCAGGTGTGTTTCAGTAAAAATGGGGGAAAATCAGATTTAGACTCATAGTTGTCATTGATCTTTACTTTGAATTTGGGCCATCCACGTGGAAGATTCAACTTTAAAATAAGCTCGAGGGCTTCCTTTGAATTTTTACAACCTTTTGGAAAAATGGAAAAAAATTCCATTTTTTTCTCCACACTTCCACCCTTGGGAAATGAGCCTGACACGTGTCCTAAGGTGGGTCCCAAAGGAACCGCAGCCAAATTCTACCATTTTACTCTTTTTGGAAAAGGGAAAATTTTCCAAGTTTTCCCGTAGCTCCACCCTTGAAAAATGGGCCTGACACGTGTCCCAATGTGGGTCCCAAGGAACCACGCTTCCTTTTTCATTTTTAACTTTTTTTCTCCCAAAAGGAAATTTTTTCCAAATTTCCCCCGAGAGTCCGCACCTCCGCCATTGATTGGAGCAAGCTTTGACTTTTCCTTATCGGGCTTGCAGGCCATTTTGAGATTTTAATCCTTTTGATGTCAAGAGGAAAAAAATCCAATTTTCCTCCGATGGTCCACTTCCCACCTCTTTGACTTTTCAAACTGCCACGTGTCACAATGGCGCATCTTGAGATGATCCCCAAAAGTTGAGACCTTGAATGAGCGCGGGCTCGCCATGTGTCATTATGGCGCTCCTTCAAAAACCTTAAGGCTTTAAAATGATTTGGTGGGGCATGCTTCCACTTTAGAATTTTACTCCATTTTTCCAAAGGGAAAACATCCAACTTACCTTCGAAGGCCCACATCTCACCATTAGCTTTGCCACACGTGTCCTCCTACGGGGTCAAAGTGAGACTTTTTCCTACCTCTTAAATTTGCTCCAATTAGAGCTGAGCGGGGCCATGGGGTGGGTTCAAACTTTTTCCAAAGTAGCCAAAAAGAACAAGTTCAAAAATAGACCCACCACGCCCCATCCAATAGAAGAAGCCACATAAGCACCAAAAGAACCAATCAAAATTGAGTGGAGCCACGGGACCAAATTTTCCTTTTCACCAAAAAAGCAAAAAAAAGTGATAAGTTAAAGCATTTTCCCACCATCCCCTAACCAACCAAAAGAAGCCACGTGACCACCTGAATGCCGAGGAATAAATTTGACAGGAAAAAGACACCCATCAGACCGTCAAAATATAGAAAATCACCATTCACGCCCCTAAACCTGATTTTTTTCGCTAAGGATGAAAATTATTTTGAAACAAAAACAAGTGAATCATGATTTCGAGCATCTTTTGACCATGGATTTGGATTTTCAAAGGCATACAAATATAGATTAACCATTTTGAGCTTCCATGGTGGGGAAAAATAGGAAAATGGCAAAGCCCATGGATTTTGAAGAAATTGGGGAAAAAAAAGTTTTATAAACTTAGAGATTTTTCAAGGAGGGACATGACAATGGATTTTGCAAACAACTCAAGCATCTCAAATGGAAATAAAATCATTTTCAAAAAACCCACATCGAGAGATGGGAACAATTTCACAATACGCATATTAGAGGAAAATAATGGCAAATGGGAAACAAACAAAAACTATACACTATACAAAAGTCAAAAGTGTTCACCTTGATTTTAGGGAATAAATGAAGAAATGCTTCAGAATGCTTATCATTAAAATAAAATTTCAAGGCAACCCACCATCTAAATACTTTCAAAAGAAGGTATGCTCACCAATTCTAATATTAATGGAGTAAGGGTCCATCTATAATCAATCAAACTTGGCATGCTTGCCCTTATCTTCATCCCTACTATCCCATAGTCAATACAAGATCTCCAACATTGAAAGCTCTAGGAGTGACCTTCTTGTCAAAAATAAATTTCTTTAGCTTTTCTCTAAACTTTATATGCCTCGGTGGGATGCCCTCCTTTCTTCATCAAGTTCAACAATCTCGTTAATCCAAGCATCATAAAGACTTACTTCTTGGTCCTCTAGTTGTTGATTCGAATGATATGAAGATAATTGCATATCCATGGGAATAAGGGCTTGAGTTCCATACACCAACTCAAATGGACTCTTTCCAGTGGATTTTTTAACAGTGATCCTATCAACCCAAACCAAAAACTTCAACTATTCACCCCATTTTCTCTTATTCATCTCCAGAGAGTTTTTGATAATCTTTAACAAGTTTTTATTATTGGAACCAGCTTGTCAATTTCCTTGGGGATTGTAATTAGATGCATATGTAAAAGTTGACCCCATATTCTATGCACATAAGCCACCAAGGGTTTAGATTTGAAGCTTTTGGCATTATCAAACAACAACCTAAGCATGGCTCCCCAAACTTAGATGATATGGTTCAGCATTGAAAATCCATGACAACTTGGTGTGTAGCCTTCAACGTGGGGATTTCCTCCACCCATTTATTAAATTAATTAGTAGCTACAAGAATCCACTTATGGCCATCACTTGAAGGGTTTGAAATCTCACCAATGAAATCTATTCCCCATTGCTTGAATGGGGCTTCAAAAAAAAGGTTACAAAGGAAGGGAGCCGAAGCTTTAAGTCTTCCAGAGAAGCACTAGAAACTATCACATCTTCTAACCAAAGGATTTTATCCTTGAAAAGAGTTGGCCACCAATAACTAGCCCTCAGATCTTAAGACAAGTGTTAATGATTCTTGTAGAAAAATTCCCCACAAACTCCTCCATGGAGATCAACGAAGAATTATCTTGGGGCTTCTTCTTCATGGAAATAAGGCACCTTAAGAGGACTCCCTTTGGGTTCTTCCAAGCTATCCCATAATCAGTAATGACATAGTCAAGAAGCCAACTTAAGGGCTCTTTTCTGGTTCTTCTTAAATACAAAGGTATTTCAGATGTTGAGATAAAAATTACATCTTTGTACCACTATAGAACTCATAAATGTTTCAAAAAATCATCTACCTTCTTCTACCCCATTTAACTCAATAGTTTCCAAGTTTCTCTCAGCCATAAGCTTAGCAATTAAAGGTTGACAATAATGATGATTGAAAAGGTAAAGTCTAAACCTTAGTCCACTCAAAATACAAAAGCCGATAAGTATTATAATGATGATCCAAAAAGAGGCCGATAACAAGCATATACCATGGAACCCAAAGAATTGTCAAGTATCATAAGTGTATATTATGACTAGGTATTTATTTTATAACTAAATAATATTTACCTTAACATTTCCAAAATATACTTCATACCCTTAAGTGGTAAACATCAAAGGTTGTCCCCACTAATGGGAAGGTTGGAGATGATTATAATGTGTTATCCATGTGAGCGAGAGGTAGACAAGATGCAAAAACATGTTTTGCATCTTAAACAAAATTGGTCCCCAAAAAGAGTGTTTGAGTGAATTTTTTTGTAAAGTATTGCAAATAATGTAATTGAGTTTTTCTCACACACGGGGAGATAAAGGTATTTTCATGTGCATCCAAGGAGTCAAGTGGATCAGAATTATAGATGTCACATCAGGCACAAAAGGACAAATTTTCATGCACAAAGAAGGAGACTTTCTCATCAAGCAAGATTTATTATTAGCAAATTATTCACCCATGCTTTTCTTAAAAATAGAACAATCAACTATAGTTTGAATGAGATGTAATCAAAGGCTATTAATGCCTCTTTGTATTAGCTTGCTCTATTTTATTCCTTTATTTATTAAAAATAAAGGGTAAAAATAGGATGCATGGGCGAGTACAATTTTAGCCTATTTTTAGGAAGGGTGGGTGAATAATTTTTGCTATATATTGTGTGCCTTGGAAAAGCACAAAGGAGGACTTTTAGACACAGGAGTGCTGAAGAAAATTTTGCCAGTTTTCCCTCTGAATGAGAAGTATTTTCTACCTTTCCAATTATTTGCAGTCTTGTGTATGTTCCATTAATCTTGTGAATGTTGAATTCCCTAATTAATCATCTTACCTGTTACAAAATTCAGTAATTTTTACATGATATTAATGTGTATGTTTAACTTAGCAGTATTGTTGTGATACTTTCCCTCAATACATCAAAGTGTTGCCTTTAATATTCTATAGAAAATTGTTGGCTTGTGCATCAAGAATTCATTCTCATATCAATTGTGCATGTACTCAGTCAAAGACCTCATACAAGTTTGGTGTATCACCTCAGTTTTGAATTCATTTATAGTCATCTTTTTCCCTCAAACCCCAAAAATTAGTTTAGGATACATCAATAAGGAACCGGCCTTGATATCGGAGACTCACCTCAAAATAGGTATACCCACAGACCTAAGAGGGTTTCCATTGTATCTATGAAAGAGAGAGATAAATTTTGCAAGCTTAGAACACCTACAACCATCTCTACATAGGGTGCAATTTTGAGAGATAATAGTTTTTGGCATGCTGGTGGGACCATGAATCAGATCTACGATCTAATTACAACAATTTATAGCAGAATCATAGTAAGAAAAAGTTACTTTTGGATCAGCAAAGTTACAACAATTTATTCTAAAGATTTAAATATTTATTTGGTGACTCTTTGAAATGCTAATTTCAAGACCAGTTTTGTAGCATGTTCCATGCCTAAAGTGACTACAAGATCATCGGTAAGAGGAATTCCTTCTGATTTTATTTCTTTACCTTTGAATTCTGCAAGAAGGAGAAGATTTGGTAATACTTTACCTTATAATAGGCCTAGTTTTGATAACCCTCCTCCTAATATTCCTTCACCACGTATCAATTTCTCTATTCATATCCCAATTTTTCAAATGGCTATTCAACCACCTAGGAATTTTGTGACCTTTACTAATGGCATCCCATTAGTAATCCCTAGTTTATCATGATATCCCTAATGCTGCCATGAAAATCTTACCTACATTCACTAGGTGAAAATCAGGTTACACCTATAGAGCACATCAAAGATGTTGCAGCCATATGTGCAATTCATAATATAACCCATGAAGATGTGGCTTTAAGACTTTTAGTTACATCCCTTAAAGGAAAATCCTTGTAATGGTATAGAAATCTAGAGATTGGAAGCATAAGAACTTTGGATGATTTAGGTGGTAAATTGCTGAAACAATTTCAAGATAATTTAGATCATTTATCCCTTATAGAACAACTATCTACCATTAGAGAGATCCTCATGAATTTATGTCTAGTTTCAACATTCATTTTTCCAAAACTTGGGAAAAATATTTCAAGTGTTAAGCCTCAAGCTGACCATGCTTTCCTTTATTATCTTAGAGCATTAAACAATGATATTTCAACTATGATTCAGTCTATGGGAGGTGAAGACTCTTCCAAAGCTTATGATATTGCCATCCAAGCTGAAAATAGTCTTATTCAAGCCGACAAATTAGCACCAAGGCCTTCAATGCCTTTTTTGGGTATATACACATATTCCATAGCCTATCATGATTATAGAACCTTTTATTATAGCCCCATCAAATGACGTGTTTAAAGCTTTGTAGAGTATGGGAAATAAGCTAAATTCAATTAAAAATAGACTTGGACTACCTAAGAGGCCTTATCAGGCTCTTTATCAGCAAAACCAACAAAATAGGCAGCCTTACCAACATAATCAAAATTACAAGCAGCCTTATCAGCAAAGGCAGTTTGATCCAAAGGCTCCTAGTTCATCTAACAATTTAGTACTAGTTAATATGGTTAGAAGAATGGTATCAACCTTGTAATCAGCCTCATTCAACTACAAGTTTCCCAAATACTTTTCTAAACATAAGTCTTGTTGCACAACCTCAATCTGAGACATTGTTTCATGCCTCAAATGGAGGGTGGGAAGCAAGAAAATTATGTTTAGAAAGCACTTGAATAGAACTTACTCAATTTTAGTGAGGATGATTTCATTAGAGTTACACTAGGGCTCAAGAAAAGCCCATGAGAGTCAAAAAAAGAAAAAATATGCATGTTACGCTCATGTCATTGATAAAACAACAACTACATGCCAAAAATCAGCTAATAGTTTTGTTGTTCCACAAAAAATAGCAAGTGTTTTAGCTAGTAAAGAGTGAAAAAACAACTATAGCCTGATCCAAGAAGGTTATTTATACCTCAGATATCAAAAAAGTCGTAGAAACAAAATCAGTTTTCACTAAAGCCTATGCTAAAACAATAGAATCTATTTCTAAAAATGTTGTTTCTTTTAACATTGTTGATGTAATGAAAAACATAATGTTAACATCTCAATGTGGGATGCTCTAAGTATTCCAGGACAACAAGATTTACTTTCTCACGAACTTGCTAAGCTACATATTTCTTCAAAAACAACAGAAAAGGAAGTTCAAAAAACATATATGGTCCTTGGAACAATGGAACAAGACCACATTAAAGAAGTTAAATGGATGGTTCAAAAGGTTTTAAATGCTCAAGACATCAAGAAACCACCACCATTTTATTTATCACTGATTATTGGAGAACATCTTGTTCATAACTGTATGGTTGATAGTGGTGCAAGTCGCACAGTTATGCAAAAATAATTGCAGAAAAATTGGGTTTGCATTATGAACCTACAGAGAAGAGTGTTCTATAACTTGATGGGACTACAATGAATACAGTTGGTGTCATCAAAAATCTAGAGGTAACATTGCATGCTTTGCCCAAATGTTTCCATTTTGCAAGATATTATTGTTGTGGATTTACCTCCTTATTTCGCTATATGCTTATCTAGAGATTTCACAACAAAAATAGGAGGTTATCTCTCTTCAGATTGGTCCTTTTTTTCACTACATGTTATGGAACCAAAGTTACTATCAATTTAAAATGTTGTCTAGATTTCACATTGAGCCTCATTCTAATGCATTAGCTAATTATGTAGCCTTAGATCAGTCTGATTTGATAATATACTCATGTTTCAGCATTAGATGGTGTTTCTAACATGTTTATGGATGAAAAGACACATGAAGAACATGCTCATGATCCTTTCAAAGAAGTTGAAGAACATTTTTTTGGTGTGTATTTCCTACATGAGGAAAACACACCAATTCCCTTGCTGTCCAAAAAAAAACAACTAGAAGGGATTTGGAAGCTTCATTTTGATGGAGCTAAGAACAAGAAAGGACAAGGAGCAGGTTTGATGCTCACTTCCCCAATAAACGAAAGGTATTTCTCATCTTTGAGTCTCCAATTTTCATGCACTTGTAATGTGGTTGAATACGAAAGCATTAATTCATGGCTTACTTTGGGCCAGAAAGAGAGGTATTAGCATGCTACAAATTTTTGGTGATTCTGAGTTGGTTATCAATCAAGTAAGAAATTTCAATGTTTGTAAGAATCCATTAATGAAGTCTTATAGACATAGAGTTTCAAACTTAATGGAATATTTCAATGCTATTAATATCTAGTCCATTCCTAGAACAAAAAATAAGCATGCAGATAGACTTGCAACAATTGGTGCCAGTTTTGAAGTGCTAGAATAGATTAAAAACAATGAGATTCAACCTCACATAAAGTTGATTGTCAAGCCTTCTATACCTGATAATGATTTGAATTGGCAAGTTTTTAAAATGATGAAAAAATTTATAGGTTTTTTTACAACAAGAAGCTAAATTTTTCTACATTAAATCAAGATAAATTACAACACTTATATGGTGACCAAATTGTTCAATTAAAGACAAATAAACTACCTCGAGGCTTGGTCACATTAGAAGACATCTTCAACATTGATGATCAGTTAAGGAAAGACAAAACTAAGATGTCAACACATGTTGATAATTATGAAGAGATCTCAGTTGATGAAGGAAAAAATTTGTTTCTTGGAAAGGTATGTTCTCTAGCTGAAAAACATTCCTTTATTAATCTTTGCAAGGAATTTAAAGATGTTTTCACTTGGAAATACCAAGACTTGAAAGGGTTTGATCCCAGTTTGGCATAGCATAGTACTATTGAATTATAGTTAAATTCCAAGCCAGTTAGGAAAAAATAGAGGCCTGTAAATCCAAAATAGAGCCTCTAATGAGGAAAGAGCTATCTAAATGATTCGAATCAGGTATTATCTTTCCAGTTAAGCATTCAAGTTGGGTAGCCAATCTTATTCTATTTGGAAAAAGAATGGAGAAATCAGATTATGTGTGGATTTTAGAGATCTTAATAAAGCTTCATTAAAAGATCATTACCCACTTCCAAATATGGATCAAATTTTAAGAATTTGTTTTTGGTTCAGATAGATTATCTCTTCTGGACAGTTATAGTGGATACAATTAGATTCTAGTCCGAGAAGAAGATAGGTACAAAACAACTTTTACCACCAAGTGGGGTACTTATGCTTACAAAAGAATGCCTTTTGGCCTTTCAAATGTTAGTGCAACATTTCAACATGCAATGGACATGGATTTTGTAGCTTGTTAAATAAATGCATCCTTTTTATTTAGATGATGTTACTGTATTTTAAAAAATTTAGATGAGCATCTAATACATCTAAGGAAAACTTTTCAGTTATGCAGACAATTTGGAATATCTTTGAATTTCAAAAAATTCTATCTTTTCAATACATCAAGGTAAATTGCTTGGTCATATTATTTCTAAATAAGGTTTAGCAATTGACCCTTTTAGAATTGAAGCCATATCACAACTATCATTTCCTCATCACAAGAAGGCATTATAGAGTTTTCTGGGAAAAATCAACTTTGTTAGAAGATTTGTTCTAGATTTTGCAGCATTGGTTAAACCATTGACAACTATGTTAAAGAAAGAAAATAATTTCTCTTGGACCAGGAAGGGAGAGAAGGGTTTGAATCAATTAAAAATAAATATCTCAAGCTCCTACTCTTGCAAATCAAAATTTTGATAAATATTTTACAATGTATGCACTTGCATAGAGCTGAAACAATCTTAGCCATATTAACTCAAGTTAATGATGAAAATGTTGAACAGCCAATTGCTTTCTTTGGAAAAGTTTGCATGATTATGAAACAAGGTACACATTTCTTGAAAAAAAAGTACTTTTCAGTAGTCATAAGGATAAAGAATTTTAAGTACATGCTTTCAAATAACAAAATTCATGTTCTTGTTTCTCATCCAAGTGTAAAAGATTTCTTGTTAAATAAAGAATTAAATGAGAAAAGAGCAGGCTGGATAACGAAGGTCATGGAATATGATGTTGATATCCATGTTTGCGAAGATAGTTCAAGGTAAAGGTTTGTGTGAACACCTAATTGCTGATATGGAAAAACAACAGGCTATAGAATTAGAAGATCCAAAATAACATGCTGAAGTTACGTATCAGCAATCAGATGTCATGGTGCAACCTAAAAAATTAAACTTGAACTTGCTCAAGAAGTTTAGGAATCAAGATGGATGAATGATTTAGTTAACTATCTATAGCATGGAATTTATCCAGAAGGTATGGACAAGAATAAATGAAGGTATTTCAGGTTACAAGTTGTACCTTATGTTTTTATTGATGGTGTGTTATTCAAAAAGATATAAATGGAATCTTGCTACGATGTGTTGATTATGATAGAATTCAACAATTATTATTAAATTCCATGAAGGACCTACAAGAGGTCATTTTTCAGCATGTACCATAGCCTTAAAAATTATGAAAGCTGGTTACTATTGGCCTAGCATATTCAAGGACTATTTTGAATGGATCAGAAAGTGTAAGAAATGTGTTTTCTTTGTTAGAAAAGAATGTTTAGCTTCACTTCCCTTACAACCTATTTTAGTTGATCAACCTTTTATGCAGTGGGGTCTTGACTTTATTGGCATGATAAACCCACCTTTTTCATAAGGACACAAGTGGATTTTGACTACTACAAATTACTTTACATGTTGGAATGAAGCAATAGCCTTGAAAGATGCTAATGAAACTTTGATACTATCCTTTTATGAAGGTATATTTTAGATTTGGTGTTCCAACAACTATCATTTTAGATAATTTTTAGCATTTCTTGGTGCAAAGGTAACAAATGGGATGTTAACCATGGAATTTATTTAATGTTCGTCATATAATTATTACCCACAAGGTAATGGGTTAGCTGAAAGTACTAAAAGAATTTTAAGGATCATCAAAAGAACACTCGAAGATAACTAGATAGCTTGGCATCTAATGTTGAATTCAGCACTTTGGGCTAATAGAGTGACTCCTAAAATATCAGTTGGAAATTCACCATACAAAATTGTTTATGAAAGAGAAGCAAGAATGCCTATTTTAGTTGAGTTACCTACACTAGATTTGCTACATCAAATGGAGCTTCTTGAGAATGAACCATTCTAGGTTTGTTATGTAGAATTAATGGAATTACAAGAGTTAAGAGATCAAGCTCATGTAAACATGGAAAAGAATCAGAAGTAGATGAAGAAGAATTTTTGATAAGAAGGATAAGTTCATGAGTCTTCAATGAAGGAGATATTGTGTTGAAGTGGGATGTTGATCGTGCAAATCCAGGAAGACACACAAAGTTTGATACAATATGGAGTGGTCCTTACATGATTTCATCTTACAAAGAACACAATGCTTTTCAGCTCTTAAGGCTAAATGGAGAGGAACTTCCCATTCTTGTGAATGGTATGTTTCTCAAACACTATTATTGAAAATCCTACAATGTTTGTTTAGAGTAGGATTTCCCTTCAATAAGTGTAGTTCCTACACATTGCAATGTTTTCAATTCAATAAAGTGCATTCATGCACATGATCAGTTTTACCAGATCCTTTCTAGTTTTAGTTTGTTTGGAAGGGTTGGACCTTCAGAAAGGTAGATTTTGGTTACATGCTTTAGACTCCATGCCCAATGGACAAGATCAAGGCATTGGTTTACAAGCTAGCAGGCAGCTTTCCCCATAGGATCGCAAAAATGTTGACAATTTTTACACTTGTGCAAAAATGGGCAACTCAAAACTTCATTACGATGGATAGCAAAAGAATGAAGTGAACCTAAGCTAGGGGAGTTTCTTTCAATCCATATTTTTCTATTGAATTAATTAATGATTACATGAAATCTGTAGCTATGTGTGCTGTTACAAAATGTAACAGATCACATAGTCTACAATTTCATGACTATCTTCAAACAAAATAACACAAAGCCCCGAAGGATAGATGTGTTATCTTGATGAAGACATCGAATTGTAGAATAGATGAAGTGTTAAGTTTTGGAACAACAATCATAATTATAGATTCATAGCAATTAGAATTCATTGCTAAATGTTATAGGTATCTTTAAGGTTCTTTCCTTCATGATTAAGACATTCAATTATATTATTGAGTTGTTTAATTCATCATACAATCCATATAGAAAGCTGAAATGCAGAAAGAAATACACAACTCAGTTTCAAAATTCAATGTTTTATTCATAAGGAATTTCAAATGTTCCCACACAAGCCATGGGATGTAACTGAAGAGTAAATTACAACTACTGAAGTAAGAGGTACATATGCATGAAAAAAAAATAGAGAGTATGAATGAACCCATCATTGCCTTGGGGTTTCTTTTGTTGTGGTTGATGTATCTCTAGCCCCAACTTTGTTCCATCTCCATCTCGATAGAAGGAATTGTACCTAAAAATAGAAAAGAAAAAAAGTAGTTTATTGAGCTCAGGGTTAATCCATATTCCTATACTATCCAAATTTGTGCAGGTGGATCTCTTAAAAATAGGAGAGATAAATTACATGAGGATCAAAGGCACAACTAAAGAAATTACTTTTCTATAACAACATACATGATTTACTCACTCAGAAATAAGGAGAGAGAAGAAAAGAAAAACCATGGAACATAAGAGAGGCAAAAATCCTAAATATTTTCTAATTATTTTCTTAAGTGTGCAGGTATAGGTTAAGAAAGAAGAAAATAAAATCATGTCTTATAGTCCTCACTATTAGATAAAGATTAGAGTTTCAATGACTTCTATCCTATGGTACATCAAGATTGGAATAAATCACAAGTACATATTGATATGAAGGAAGAATACAACTCAAAGGTGAAGCAGAAGAATCAAAATATAAAGGCTGAAGTTAACTGAAAGGATAAGATTACAACTGAAAAAAATGAGAAAGAATCTTAAAAATTTTGAAAGGTCTTCACCATGTAAAATTGGCTTTTTCTATTTTCCAGCATGCATAAAAAGCTGTAATAAAGATCAAATATAGTATTTACGTAAAATAAATGGGAAATACACTTTCAGTGATCAAGATGAAGGAATTTGGGTAACTCATTATAGCTTAACAGCTGAGGAAAAATCAAGTTTCAAGGTAATCTTACAAGGTGTAGCCATTCTAGAAGTACAATTTTCAAATGAAGTAGTAAGTGTATAAAATGCTACAGTATAGCTTTAGAGCTCAAGTTAAATGCAAGTTTCACCATGGAACATCTCAAATATGGATAAAGAATTCCTTCATGTAGCATTCAACAGTGATACAAAATGATTTTCATTTATGCAGAGCTAGTTGAAGGTGATATCCAAAATAGATTTTTTTAGAAAAACAATGACATCAATAAAGACAAAAATCAAGCATGATGAACTCTAGCTCAAAGTGTTGGAGATCAAAGGTGTACACAAAATTTTAGAACAACTCAAGGTCCAGTAGCACAATAGTGAAGGAACCCACAATGAGTCAAAAGAAAATTGAGTATCAAGAAGGCCATTCCCAGAGGGACTTTTAAACTAAGAAAAGGAAAATGAAAAAAGAAAGAGATCCAGGCATCTCAAGAAGGACTTCAAGAACAAAAATCATACAAATAAGAATGTAAAAGAATCCATCTCAGGACTTGAAAATTCAGGAAAAATCAAAGCTTATAGAGACAAAAATTTCAGAGTTTAGAGCTCAAAGAGATCATTATGGTGTCTATAAAATTTTTCCAGGGCTTCACCCTCCATATTGACATTACAAAATGAAAATGAAAAGTTATGGTTTGGGCTACTCAATTAACTTAACCACCTTTCACCCACTAGTGAAATTCAAAAATGTATATCAAAAATACAGACATCATATTACAATGGGCTGCAAGCTCGAGAACAACTCAAAATGAAAAGCACAACTTCAAAGAATAGCTCAAGAAGAAGAAAAGCTAGTAGAGAAGGCATTTACAGTTTTAGAACACAGAAAAGCTACAGATTCATAAATAGAAGTAACCATCAAGGAGTTATAGAACATTTTGAAATGCTTATGCATAATGCAGAATCGAAAGAATACATTCAAAACCCTTCACACTAATACCCATCAACATTTATCCCCTTCTATTTCCAGTTTCAAGAAAAATATCCATCTTTGAGTGTTAAGGAAACAAAAGGGAAAGATATTTCAAGTACCCATTAAAGACAGAACAATGATTTATTATTTTGAGCCGTTACAGATCTACTAAGGGTTTTACAATTTTTTTGAAATGGAATAGAACTTACGAGGTTCGAATTAAAATTCAAACCCTCAAAATATAGAGTAAACGATGAGGATGCAAAACTATTTTCGAGCTGGAAGAACCTTTAGAGGAAATAAATTACAAAATCTTTAGCAACAGACCAAGATATGGTGAAGAAGCTCGAGAAAATCAATTTGGAGGTTACATATAGAGGTCTTACCCTTTTCTAAAATGGTGGCCATTATATTTAGAACTAATTGACATGTGAGATGCCAAGTAGTGAAGCTTCAAGTTCTTAACAATGGTGGCCAAGAGATCACATAGAGAGAGTGACCGTAGAAAATCACACAACCCCATAGAGCCTAAACAATAAAAAATGTGGCCATAGGATCCCACAAATACCTCAAAGATTTGCGAGATGAAAGAGAACCATTTTTGTAGAGAATTCGAGCTCGAATATGATAATAACGGTGAGAATCGACATTTGAATCTTTCTCATAAATCTCTAAATAGATCAAGCTCATTTCCTAGATGTAAGGAAATGGAGAGCTAAAAAAATAGAAGGATAAAAGTGCCAAGTTTCAGCACTCGCAGAGCTCCACCATTTCAGAAAACTGTTACATAGATAGAGGAATCGAGCTCGCAAAATGTCAACAATGGTAGTGGAAATTTTTGCATGTCTTCGCCCGTGAAATGAGAAATGAAAAGTAAACAATGAGTTAGGGTTGAGTTGTTTTATCAACCCAACTCAACCTCATACAACCTAACTCACCCAAAGTTAGTGATCGACATTCGAGAGATAAATATATGTAGGATCAATGGCTAAGAAGCATTCACCATGTTCAAAACATAACCACAGTCACCTACCCCATTAAATGCGAAGGGTGAAACCCTAACTGTGGGTACTCAAAGATCAAAGGCACATAACTAACAGTACAGAGATCAATGGTCTTCATCAAAAAGACCTAACTCAACCTGAGTTAACCATGCCATCGATAAGTTTCCAAGGGGTGAGTCATCGTGGAGAGGGGGCCAGCCCCATGATTAAAACAAAATTATCATTGCTTTTACCTTTTAAGGTCTGTGATATATGTGTCCCAAATAATCAAAGGTGGCCGATTAAAGGCTGACAACAATGATCAACAAAAAGGTAAATTCTAAACCTTAGTCCACTCAAAATACAAAAAGCCGATAAGTATTATAATGATGATCCCAAAAGAGGCTGATAACAAGCATATACCATAGAACCCAAAGCATTTTCAAGTATCATAAGTGTATATTATGACTAGGTATTGAGGAGCAAATGATAGGTAAGTGGTGGAGTATAACCAAAGAATATTTACCTTAACATTTACAAAAGATACCTCATACCCTTAAGTGGTCAACTGCAAAGGTGGTCCCCACTAGTGGGAAGGTTGGAGATGATTCACAATGTGTTATCCATGTGACCACAAGAAGACAGAACAAGTTTCAACATCAAAAACAAAAGTGGTCCCCATCAAGATAGATGTTTGAGTGAATTATTTTTGCAAAGTATTACAAATAATGTAATTGATTTTTCTCACACACAAGGAGATAAATTTTTCATGTGCATCCAAGGAGGCAAGTGGATTAGAATTATAGATGTCACATCAAGGAAAAAAAGGACAAATTTGCATGCACCAAGAAGGATACTTGCTCATCAAGCAAGATTTATTATTAGCAAATTATTCACCCATTCTTTTCTTAAAAATAGAACAATCAATTGTAGTTTGAATGAGATATAATCAAGGCTATTAATGCCTCTTTGTATTAGCTTGCTCTATTTTATTCCTTTGTTTATTAAAAATGGGATGCATGGGTGAGTATAATTTTAGCCTATTTTTAGGAAGGGTGGGGGAATAATTTTTGCTATATATTGTGTGCCTTAGCAAAGAACAAAAAAAGACTTTTAGACATAGGAGTTCTAAGGAATATTTTCTAGTTTTGCCCTACGAATGAGAAATATTTTCTACCTTTCCGATTATTTTTAGTCTTGTGTATGTTGAATTCCCTGATTAATCATCTTACCCTATTACAAAATTCAGTAATTTCTGCATGATATTAATGTGTATGTTTAACTTAGCAGTATTGTTATGATACTTTCCTCAATACATCAAAGTGTTTCCTTTAATATTTTATAGAAAACTATTGGCTTGTGCATCAATAATTCATTCTCATATCAATTGTGCATGTACTCAGTCAAAGACCTCATACAAGTTTGTGTATCACCTCAATTTTGAATTCATTTACAGTCATATTTTTCCCTCAAACCCCAAAGATTTGTTTAGGATACATCAATAAGGAATCAACCTTGATACCGGAGACTCACCTCAAAATAGGTACACCCACTGACTGAGGTCTTTCCATTGTATCTACAAAAGAGAAAATAAATTCTGCAAGCTTAGAACACCTGCAGCCATCTCTCTACAAGGTACACTTTCGAGAGATAATAGTAATGTCTTACATCAAGATGTAAACATATAGAGTATAGATAGTATATTATCATGCATTTTCTAGTTCCGTATGCATAATTTAAGAGTATTGAGGATAGATTGATGATTCCAACCCTCACAGAGTACTAAAAATAATCCATGTATCATGAAATCAACAATGGAAAAATGAAAGGATGATTGGCCTCTTTTGTTTCTAATATTTTTTCGATTATGGAAAAGGTTCTCCATTTCAAGAAAGGAAACATTTATAAAATGCCATGAAAAAGGATATATACAATTTTCTTTATTTTTATTCATATTTATCAAGCATGATGAACAAGTTACAATGAATGAAGGAACATCACATTTCATAAATGAAAAGTTAAGGGAAAAAAGTTTATAGTTATTAGGAACAAGTATATTTTCTTATTTTCATTCATATACAACAAGGAGAAAATAGACTAGAGGGTTTTTTTCCATCTCACAATAGTTCTTAATAGATCCAAAGGGTAGATGTGTATATCATTGAAGAGCGTCATTAGTAAGACTATGGAAAAAAATAATTTAGCAATAATCGATCATTAAAATAAGAGGCCAAAGCTAGATGATACTTCTTAAGATGTAAATATAGATTTCTGTATCATCAAAGCATGAAAATGTAGGAAGAATGAAATCCTTGAGGAATGTTAAATTGTGAATATTTTTGGAATAGGGTTTCCATGTAAATATTTTTATGAATAGAAGCATAATAGGATTTTATTTTAAGTGTGAGAGATTAGACCTAAGAGTGTAATATATCAATTATATGCATGAGTGATAAAATATCCTATGATGGAATAGTAGGAGATGTAGATGGTGTATTGAGTGGTTGTATCTTGCCATTATGAGTGATCATAGGGATGTCAAGAGAAGAAGTAGAAGATACCGATGCTAAGGGAACACTAGATATAGGCATTGAAGAGGTAATAGGTGCTAAAATAGTAGGAGTATCATTGGTAATGTTATTGATAGATGATGTAATATAAGGAGATGAATCATGCATGTTACTAGAGAAAATATCATAAGAAGATGAAAGTGGAGTAGAAAATTCACATTTAGCAATATGCAAAGAAGTAGAATCATTACTATCATGTGCCTCATCAATATCAGACAAAGATTCAGATGCAAGGATTTCATTAAGTGTATCATCAACATATAATGAAGGAGGAGGAGAACTAGTATGCAATGCATTATTAGAAACATTTTTAGAAATGGAAGGAGTATGAGATGTAACTATAGAATCATCCTGACTAGTATGAGAAAAAACATCATGTACATGTTTATTTTCATCATGTTTTTAGCTAAATCCTTATCATCAAGATTAAGCATAAAAATTATAATAGCATCATCTAAAGTCTTAGTAGAAATAAATAAAGGTGGAGTGCGGATAATTGAAGAAAAGGTCTATAACAAGAAAAAAAGTAGGATAAAAATAATGATAATGGTATAATGATCAAATATAGTATAATGAGCTAAATGTCTTGAAGTAATGTCAAAGAATTTTTGTGATATAGAGCACTAAGTTCAGCTATGGTTTCTTCATCATAGATAGGATTAACACTTACATGAGGCATGACTAGCCTTGGAGGAAAAGAGATATCCTTAGACATTAGCGTTTTAGTGGATCCTAGGGAAAGTAGTTCTAAGCTACAAGTTCACCAAAATGATTTAATAAAATATTAATATGTTATTAAAATCTTAATGCAAATAATGAAATATGAATGCTAGATAATTTGTTTGATATTAATTATGAAAGGAAATGAGAGAAATATGGCATTTACCTCAATTTTTCTTATCTGAAGTGAGTTTGGACTAGAAAATGTGATAGAACAAGAACACTAACCATCACAATCAAGTTAGGAACTAATTCTAATGGTATAATGATCAAATCTAGTATCATGAGCTAACTGTTTCCTTTAAGTATCATCTGGAAGAATAGTGTTGTGATATAGAGCACTAAGTTCAGCTATGGTTGCTTCATCATAGATAGGATTAACACTCACATGAGGCATGACTAGCCTAGGAGGAGAAGAGATATCCTTAGCCATTAGGGTTTTAGTGGATCCTAGGGAAAGTAGTTCTAAGCTACGGGTTCACCAAAATGATTTAATAAAATCTAAATATTTTATGAAAGTCTTAATGCAAATATATTATATAACTCGATATATAATGAAATATGAATGCTAGGTAATTCGTTTGATATTAATTATGAAAGGAAATGAGAGAGATATGAAATTTACCTCAATTTTTATTATCATGAAGTTAGCTTGGACTAGATAATGTGATAGAATAGGAACACCAACCATCACAATCAAGTTCACAAAAATATAGCAATACTCATAATGTCTAGACATAGGCGTCGGGCATAGGGGTTCCCGTGGATGCCCAAGACCTCTTGTACGGACACTTTGGAGACTCAATAAATGGTTATAACCTAGTTATGATACTTTCGCTAGGGATTCACACTTGTTCTCCTTTGGTCATTTTATATCGCACTTGGATTTCAAGTGTACTTGTAAACCTACACATAAATGTCATCTTAAAAACCCCTAAAAATACATCAAATCCTAAGAAATAACGATGCAAAATGAGGGTTGGACTATCCGTAGTTGTCACAATGGTGAACTTATGACTAAATGTTACATTACTTCTAAGAATCAATGTAGTTATATTTTCTTGGGTGTGCAATAGTACTCCTAGGTCGCCCTCACGCCAATGATGCCAAGATAGTAGGAAGTAGCTAGATAAAATAAAATGTGTGAATGGAACATAATTAAATCCTCTTCCTATGCATTATGTATGTAGAATAATCTTCCCAAATACAATCCCTTTAGATATGTAGATAGATAGTATTGATAAGAATTCCCCCTTATAATAGTATGTGTGTTGTGTTTATATAGGGATCTTGATGTACAAACATCATAAAGGCTTAGGTGTCTAAGTGAGTTAGTCAATCTTGGCATCATTGTCAAAAGTGTTTTCCCTCCATGTTGAAGGCTTTCAAATTTTAATATGTATGTAAATTGTTGTTGTTGTAATAGTAAATATGCTTGGTAAAGAGTCAAATTGGCTTAATAAGGTTAATGTACACTAAATAAGTCCATATAGGCCATAAGAAGATGAAATATTGTTGTAATATGTGATCTTAGGTTGTTGTAGTTTATTTGATTAGATTTCAAGGTCAAAGTATTATAGAGTCATAAATAGCATTGTTTTTATTATTTTAGGAGTTGTAGTTTCTTGATGCAAAATGAGAAAAAATCATAAAACGGAAGGATTTACATCGAATAAAAGTGGAATGTATGTAACTAGAAAAAAACATGTTGAATAAAGGAGGAATGATTGAAATTTTCAGGGATGGAAATTTGGTTTACATGTATTTGTAATTCATATGAGACTGTATGTTTGATAATAGTTCTAGACCAAGAGGTTGGAATTTGATAGTCATGGAAATATGATATTTGGCAATCTTTGATCTTATGATTAGTTGAGTTAGGTTGACATAAGTAAAACCATATTTTTAGAGTCCTTGACAACCGTAGTATCTTATTTAGCTCAAATTGTTTTTCCTGAGTCTTAATCTAGGGCTTGGTGTTATTTTAATTCTATCAAACCAAATTTTTTTTTTTTTTTTTGAGAAATTATGTCTTTTTTTTATACTAATGGTCTCATAATTTTTATGATCTATATCACACATGTGTAGGAGATGTATGGGGATTTGTAGGTTTTCTTGTAACAATATAGTAGAGAAGAAAATATTGAATTCATGCAAGGGTTAGATTAATGAATCAAAGTTCTAGAATCATCAAGAAGCATCTTCAAGGTATTACAGAGGAGATCCAATAAAATTTTAGGTAAGATTATCATCATTAATATCCATTGTTATAGTTATCTTATCACAATGTACAAAACTAGAGGAAAGGGTGATGCATGCATGGTGATAAAAGGGAATGAAGACATAATATTGAACCCACAACATAAGGAGAACATATCTAAGGTGATCATATTCACAAGTGTTGGAGATAAGTGTGCACAAATGTCGTGTCACTGGTAAAACAAGAGTAATAGGCCTAAATTACCTATGGAAGTGCTCTAGAAGTGTAATTTTTACAAATGACCAGGTGCTAAGATTTGGGCATATATAAGATCCCCATATAGGTTCTTTAAATTTATGAAGATTAAGTAATATTATTTTAGAAGAATTTAAGATTCATTGGCATTTGAATGTTGGAAGACTTAGTAGGTCTTTAGGGATAAAAAGAGAAGTATGGAAGAATGCTATGATTCAATTGTAACAAGGTTCTAAACACCCTATAACATGTTAGAGGAGGATGCCTAAGAGTATTTAGCATGATTAAAACCCAATGTCAAACTTTTGAGCATGTTGATTAGTTGAGCCTTGTTAGACTATAGTGTGCCCTATAATAAAATCAAGCATATAAGAATGAGGGAATTGATGGTCTAATCACCCTATGCATGGAGAATGAGAGGTCTTAGAAAGATGAAAATAATCATAGTGGAGAGTTCAGGCATGATAGAACTAAGTTAAATCTTATTAGGACATAAAGGATCAAGTGTGTCAATGGGTGAAGTAAGTATCTAGATGAGGTGTGTATATAGATGGAAGTATGAGGAAGAATGGATAATAGAATTTAGAAGCATGGATAAGTCTAGGAGAAAATATAGGAATAATCTCATTGGTGGAGACTTTGTGTATAGCTTGTTATCCAAAATTCACCCCCAAGGTAACTTTGACAACATGCAAGCAATTATATTGATTCAGGTGAAAAGTCATGTTTCTAGGGTCCCTCATATTTGTCTAACTCCCCTGTCCAAGAGGAAGAGAGTAAGTTCGAGAAAATGAGAAAAAGGGTTGCAGAAGGCAAATAGGTTGATCCAGGAAAAATCGTGAAAATTGGCTAAGTCCCGCTCAGGTCGCCTGGGACGTTTGGGACGTGTAAAAGCGCGAACCGGCCGAACCAAGGCGAAATCAACACAAACAATAGCGGGACAAATGGGACAAAAGTATGCGGGCGGGCGCAAAATTCGGTTCGACAGAGAGAAAAATTGACTAACTACTGAGAGGGTCGCCTTTGGGACAAGCGGGACAAAAAGACGCGAACCGGCCGAACCGGGCGAAATGAGTCAAGGCAGCCCGAAACAGTCTGGGACGCGCGGGCCAAAAGTACGCGAACCGGCCGGATCGGCCGAAATGAGAACTTTTGTCCCGGAACAAGCGGGACAAAAGAGCGCGAACCGGCCGAACCGGGCGAATTTGTCCCAGACGGTCCGAAAGCAAATGGGACATTTGGGACAAATGGGCGCGAACCGGCCGGTTCGCCCGAAATCAGCACAAGGAGCACTGTGCTAAATGGGACAAAGGGACGCGCGGGGCCGCGAAAGTTTCAAATGGCCGAAGGGGGGAAGAAAAGTCAACGTTTGGTCCGGAAACTTCAAACGGCCATAACTTTTGAAGAGCTCCGATTTTCATAAAATTGGACTTTTTCGAGGACGAGCACGACGCCCTCTATGCCACAAAAACTGGATTTATTAATTTTAATAAGGGTATATATATTTAAATAAAAGAAACATATTCGGCTCAAATCGATCAATGCTCATTCCGTCAAATGACGAGAAAACGCCGCCAGGCCCAAAGCTGCTGCCCCCACTGAAGGCCATAACTTTTGCATTTTCAACGAAATCGCACAAAATTGGTACCGTTGGAATCGTGGTTCCGATTCCGACACATGAAGTCAAGAAATTCCAGATTTGATCATAAATTGATTGAGATTTTTAAGAAAACGTGGCCGGGTTCAGAACAGTGTTTTATTTGGTAGCTGGGAGTGCAATTAAGAGGCATGGTCATCATTCATTCTCTGCTGCAGCACATGGGATAGTATGGGGAGCCTTTTCCAAGTAATGTATACCCATTCCACTCAATTTAATGCCTCTTACAGGTGGTTGAAGGACAGATTTCGGGATTTCCATTTTCCCTTCTCTTTTCCTTCTCATTTTTCTATAAAATGAAGTGTTGGGCTCATTGTAAAGGGAGAGAGTTTTTGGGTAACAAAGCTCTGTCAAAATTGCTTTGTGAAGAATGAGTGTGTTGCAGGCCCTTGTAGTGGACTCCTTGCATGGTGATCCAGCCCTTATCTTGTAATAGATTGAATCATGCATATCATGAAGCAATAAAATATCGGTTGTGGATATATCTTCCCCACGTGTTTCCTTGCATTCTTCTTGCCCCTTTAATCTTTCTACAAGTATATTGTGTCTATTTATTATGTTCTTAGAATTCATTATCATTGTGTGTGCTTGGAATATTCTTTGTGAATGCATTTTGCTAGATTATGGTGAACTGTCATCACCTCTTCTAGTGTGCACTTTGCCTCTGTATTTCACACATTTGGAGATTACTCTCACACCCTCCTTTTCTGGTGTATCACCGCTTTAGTGTAGGATTTCATTTTATGCATTCTCTTTCCCGGTCCTTGGAAATTTAGATTAGAAACAGTTAGCTTACCCTGCATTAGAGTAGATTGTGGCGAGGTAGTTTAGGAGCAAGAACCAAACTTTCTCGGGAGGTCTGTCTCAAGTAGCAAGTCCACAACTTGGAGATAGTACCCATGTTATCCAATCACACTGGATGCTTAGAGTGATCAAACTAGAAATGATCAACATCCGTGAGTCTTTGTGATTCGGTGATAACATAGCTCTTGTTGAATTGACACTATATGAGAGAATATAAGGTAGGGTGATTCGGGTATGTATGAGATGATCATAAAAGCTGAATTGGAATAATATTAGTGAAGAATGGAACCTCAAGAAAAGTGCATCCTAAAAGGAAGGCATGTAAGATAGAAGAAGGCATACGTTTCATAAGTGTAATCCTTAAGGAAAAGAAAATAACTATAATACAATAAAGAAATATATTGTATGAGGAAAGGAGACATTTTCCTAATTAGAAAAGAAGATACAATTGGAATTTTGTAAGATCCTCTATGCCAGATCTCTTACTTAAAATTTGACACTGATGACACAACATGTTGGCTAGTACCTTAGGATATGAGTGGGAACACCAAAAACACCGAACTCAAATTTAAAATGTCACAAGTGGCGAGGAAAGGTGAAAACCCGTGTGGAGGGAGAGAGAAGGAAAATTTATAATGCTATAAGTTAGAATGGCTTCTCCATTCCAAAATATATGAAATAGTTAATTATTATATGTTCTTGAGACTTGTACAATTGCTACATCAAACAATAAAATATCCATTTATTCTATTTATATTCTTATGTTCATCTTCTCTATTTCTACTTACAAAATTCTAAGCATGGTGATCTTGCATAACCATGAAGGCATTATGTTTCCTTGATTAACTAATCTATAGAACTTTGTGTCTCTAGTTTGGTAGTTTAACTAATTTCTTAAATTGTTGTGTTCTTCTAATTGAATATGGACCTATACTAGTTGATGTATGTGAAATCTATAATCCTACTCACAACATTAACCCTCTATATCATTATTTCTCCAACTTCACTTTACCTCTCTTCATAGAAAATTCACCCCTTATACAATGTATACAAAATTTTCTATAGTTTTGTTGAGTATTCTGTGTCATCTCTATCCTAATGGCCACTTCACAACTTTAGATAGTTTACATTCAATAATGGGAGCCTACCCATGTATAAGATGAGGGGATTACCCCCACCACATTTGGTGAAAACTAATAGTTTACACTACAACAAATTATGTAAGCAACATAATGCTTCTTTCCATCTCTTAAATAGTTTGATTTTTCCTTTTAACTACACCATTTTACTACGGTGTATACCTTACTCTAAATTTTTCTTGATACCATTCTTATTTAAAGAGTTAAAAAATTATTTGATATATATTATCACTATTTTCATCCTCTATCCATTCTCAATGCTTTTATATAGTGACAAATATGCTTCTCACTCATGGCTTTAAATCATCTAATAAATTAAATACATCTTGTTTGTTTGTTTTGAAATACATTGATGTCCTTTTCAGAAGTTGTATATGAATGTAATAAAATACTCAATGTTGGAAAAGGATGGAGTCTTCATGGGACCACATAAGTAATAATGTATCCACTAAGACATGATCTTGATATCAAATATTTTTCTAAGGGAAAATCATTTCTATGTTTATTTCCCAATAGACACCCATCACATACTTTATCTAGTTTTTTTATTTGGGGAATTCCTCTTAACATTTTATTCTTATAAAGAACATGCAATCCATAAAAATCAAATTCCCATACTAGAAGTTCTAAAGAGTATGTTGATCAATAACTACAATCTTAAATGCTCTCGCTCCTTAATTTTACATCCTAAATAGAAACATCCTAATTCATGTGATATTAAAAGTAATAATATTCATATTTCTTCCACTTATATTATATATTAGGCATACTACATTTTGAAATATCACCTTGTCTCTTGTTTTGACTAGCTACCCAAAGCTTATACTTATTATACTTTAGTTCGACACATAAAAAAATATTGAATCTACCTCTTATATCTTTTATTTATGAGAATGAATATGCTAACTTTTTCAATTCTTGAAAACTTTTTACTTTGTTCAAATATTTACTTCATATTTGACTACATCATCTATGTTGTTAGACATTCTATTTTTTCCATACATTTGATTACTATATGCAATATCCAAATACCATATTTGTTTGTTTCCTTTCTCATCTACATTTTAAGTTATAAAATAAATTTCACTATTTTCATGTTTTTCCAGTTCAACCTCTTTTACATTAGAATAACTTGAATTATGAGTTCTCATATCATACTCTTTCTTCCTACGTTCAATAATTTAATTCCATACTTCTTATAATAATAACATTATACATTTAATTTAGCGTACCGTTTTTATAGAACCACCTCTAGAAGTGTTTTTTTCCTTCCTCTTCCAGTTCCTCTTACATATGGATTTTTATTATTATCTATTCCAATTTCTTCTTTGAGTGAAAAATGTTCCTCTTCCTCTGTTATAATATCCTTTCCTCATCCCTCTCGCAATCATGTTTATTTTTAAGGCTTAATAATTAGATGATATTTAAGTCATACACATATTTTATTTCTATGTTTGTAAAGAAAAAATCAATTTATCAACTTTCATTTTATCAGAAATACTTGGAATGTTCTATATCTACAACAAATTGATCAAATCTAGTTGGAAGAATCCTCGATACCATCTCTATGATCCTTTTATCTTAAAAAACATATCAATTTTTCTCATTATATCTACTATGATCATTTTCCTTATGAAAAAAACATTGGTTGAATTATATTGATACATCAACAAAGTCTTTGATTCTCTTCTCAACATATATAATCTTACTATCTTAAATTATCATTATCTTCTAGGTATTTTATAAGGTATCTCATGTTTGTTTGGAGTTTGTAGTTTTTTTTTTTTTATCCTTGCAAAAAATCACTCGGTGAAAATATTGTGAAAATGTTCAAAATATTCTATTTTGTTTTGTGAGAGTACATAAAATGTAGCCTGGTCTAGTGTCTCTATGGATCTACCCTCTACTAGTTCCCATAAATATTGAGAGGAGAACAATGTCTACATTTTTATATAACAAATATCATAGTTATTATAATAAAACATAGGGGTTGTTTTCATGAGTTAATATGTATATAATCCATGAAAAATCAAACCCAAAAAATCTTGCTTTGATATGAAACTATTGGAAAATACAAATTCCAAGAAAAGAAAAGAAGATAAATAAAGAAAAGGATAACTTCAAAAAAGCATATAATTATGTTTATATTAGATCCGAAAACAATTTAACACAATTTTTAGATCTCCCACTCTATTTTTATATACACATATTTATCATATTATTATATAATGCTAATATCATCTCTATTTTCTCTGCATACATCTACTACTGCACATATATTTTGTTGTATTTTCCATCTCTCTATCTTATAAGCTATGCTCTCTATTCTCCTAATGTATATATTTGTTATGATCTATATGTTGTTGCATATTTTTTGTGCACCCACTAATTTTTTTTTGCACTTCATATCTCTTCTATTTTTTTGTTATAAACATTTTTTCATACTACTGAGGTATTAGTTTATTTTTACACTAACACTCTTCTATTTTTTTGTTATATATTCTCCCAACTATGCCTAATTTTTGTTATGTACAATTGATAACATTAGTTTCATAAAAAATATTTTACATTAAATTTACTTCCCTCTCAAGAGAGGATTTTAACTATAGGTGCTTTATAAAATAGAGATAAATTTAAAATTCAAATTAAAAGTTCTCAAGATTAATTATTCAACATTTATGCTATATTTCTTTTTAGAAGGCTTCAGATGGGAAAACTACCCATTTCCCATAGATAAATGGTCGAGTGACCATTTATCCATGAATTAATGGTAGTATAATATTTTTCATTCAAAATTATTTATTTTAATGCTAAATGTGTAGCATAAAAAATGACAATTTTGCCATGAAAATGAGGTCCGCACTCAAAAATCCCTAAATTGGGTAATGTTAACCTACCCCCTCTAGCCATTATCTAATTCTGTAAACCCCATCAAGGCTGAGATGGATGTGTTAAATGAATTATTAAAGTGTGTTTCATGTGTAGGTAATTCCATGGAAAACAATTCATGAGCTTGTTATGATTCAGCTAGAAGGAGTTACTCCTGGAGGCCTAAAATAACCTATTTTCATATTTTCTTGCACCTACAGAGCACCCCATGGGATGTAACAAGAATATATATTTGATACAAGTAGTTTATAACAAATCTATGTGATCATTTGAGGTAGTTTAGGAAGGTTATGGAAGAAAATCAAGGTTTATGAATAAGTTATAAAAAATCAGGGTCTTTGTGAGCAAGTTATTGGGAAAGGTATATTCTTAAAAACTATTAATCTTGTTTTAAGAGTTTCGGGAACCCTCAAAGGAGTTATAAGGACATACAAAAGAATTCTAGAGATAAAAATCCTACTTCATGTTGGAATCATCAAGGAAATATTTTGGGAATTTTGAGAGGTGGAAAATCATCCGATAATGTGACATAAAGGCCCTTGTATAAGGTGAAACTTGTCTAAAATGTTTTAGGAGACTCATGAAGATTTGATAGCCCAAAAAAGGATCAAATTAAATTATATTTAGTTCTATTCACATTCCATCTGATTTGTTAGTTTTTGGTGATCATAAACTCTTCCTCTCACTCAATTTAGTGGCACACACCTTGAGGAAAAATTTGAAATATGGGTAAAACATGACAAAGAACTCATTTTCAGGATTTATAAATACAAAAATTTAATTCATTAGATATGTTCCATAAATATTCGTATATTTTATGACCTATTTTCATTAACATTTCACCCCAGGGTGATGAAAACAAGTTTTCAGCAACTTCGGTGAATGTAGATGCCCAAATGCAAAATTGTAGCCACCTGACTGCATGAATGCATATTCCTGAAAACAATATGTAGATGGATAAATGTAAATATAGATGCTTGACTTTAAATTTTAGACATCAAGAGGACTCTAGGTGATTGATGGACGCAACCAGACAACTAGAAGGTGCAAAAATGTATCCTCTCATTGACTACATGAATGTAGTCACTTGACAACATGAATGTACTCACCGAAAACATGAATACAGTCACTTGATAAGCAAGATGTAGCCACCGATTGCATTTTCTAGATGCCGACTATAAGTTTTATGCATCCCAAGGATTTTAGATGATAGGAGAACGTAACCGAGAGTCCAGGGAATGATAAATGTAGATGTCTAACTATGAGATGAAGACACCTAATTATAAGATGTTTGAAAAATTGTTAGGAAATTTGAAATGCCAAAGGGTGGGAATTTAAATGGCAAAGGATGGGAATTTGAAAACCCAAAATTGAAGAAGGTAAAAAGTCATGTGAGGGAGATGAAAGGGCATTCATAATGTTATAAATAAGAGTGAAACCCTTATTTAGAGGATGGTTAGTACTCGTTTACTATCTCTCACTTTGTCTTTCTAAAAGCAAGTGCCTTCATTTCCTCTATTTTCATCTACTCTTGTTTTATATCCCTCTCAAATTGTACTCTAATATTATTGTACATTTTTCCACATGATACAATAAGACTTTGTGTTTCTTGTTGATTATTCTTCTTTCTTTGCAAATGGTTTCTTCTTATTGATTGTGTGTTCAATGAAAGGTTGCAAAGCTATAGAAAGGGGTAATAACATTTAAGAAACCCCAAAGCCTTATGCAAAACTAATCAATGGACCATTAGATAAGAAATGAGAAAGGAATCCTATTTACATGCATTAATTTGAAGTAAACAAGCAATTTAAACAAATGAAATTAACCTCTACTCTTGAAAGCTTAAAGTAAATGAACCTAAAATGATCTAAGCAATCAGTTTATGCTTCAAGAGAATGGATCTCACCATTAATGGCTTCAAGGCTAATGGTTCTTCCCATTTACTCCATGTTGTGTGATAGAAATGCAAAATCAAAGCAAATAGCTCAATAGAATGAAATAAAACTCCTAATCCTAGCAATAATACTATAGTTTAGGTTAGAGGGAAGAAGTGTTCTTAGAAATGAGAGGGGGTAGTGGGATATTTATAGTTTTCATTTGGGAAATGGGAGGATTTTTGTGCATGTGGGATCAAAAAGGAGTCCACAAGTGGTTTAGGAGAGGTTGACCATGGTTAGGACTAGTTAACCTAGGTTAGGCTAATTAATCCTATTTAGAGAGAAATTAGGGTTAGGGAGGGTTCTAAAAGGCCTAATTATTCCAATGAAATGGATTGATAGTCTAGGAAACTAGTAGAAGTGGTAAAGAAGAGGATAAGAAGAGGATTTAGCCAAGAAGAGGCTATAATAGCCTGTTTAATTGGTTTACAAGAGGAAATACGACCAAAAGAGTGTTGTAAGAGGGGAGTTAGATAGTTCTAACTGACGATGTGTCGTCAATTTGTGAGGAAGAGAATAGTAAGTGCAATATTAGAAATAATAGTGCTTTGATCAAACTACATGTGTCTACATTTTCCCCTCTTTGGGGTGACGTAAGCTACGTCACTTCAAAGAAAGTAGACAAATGTAAATGAGTAGAAAATGTTTGAAGGGATAGAAGAAAAATTAGTAGGGTGAAGGTAGGATGCCCCCTTGAGTGTTAATGGGGTGATAGAAGAACTCGATCGATGATCAAAAAGAGAATAGAAGAAAGAAAAGTGTGAAGAGAAGACTAGAAAACAACAAGAATAAGGGATATTGAGCTATCCTCAAACCAGTGCAACAATATTTAATCGTCATTTTTCTTAGAATCCTCATCATCAGTCTTTATTACAAAGAATGAACAAAGGTGTAGTATGACATGAAAAGCCATATACGAACAAATGTCCATTACTAAAAGCACTAACTCCATGCAACATACAGAAAGTAATGCAATACGAGAAAGTGAAAGATGCCTAACTCCATGCAACATACATGATGCAATGCAATACGAGGAAGTAAACAAACTCATTTAATAGGGAAATAAGTACAATTACACACACTCAAACCAACAACGTTCAAGATAGTTGCACAAATATTTTGTTATCAAGCTGCAATCCCAAATTTTTTGATAAATGACAAGGGAAAGGATGGAGGACACTTGGATCGATTGAAAAGCAATGTGCACAATGAAAATAGTACCTGTGCAACTAATAGTGCCCCAGAGTATGACAAAGTAAGCAACGTAGCTTTTGTAAATGGTTGTAGATCAAGGTGATCCATAAGTCATTGTTTCAAAACACATGAAAATGCCTAGCAAGATATGAGATGAGTGCCATGTAAGAGACACAAATTTCAGCTGCAAATGAGTTGATTACCAATTTTAGTCCATTTTCGAAGTGTTTACGATTTTTTTGGATTTTTGGATGGTTTTATAATTTTTAAATTTTTGATTGGTCAGAAGAATTTAAGAGATAGGAAATCTCCTAAAAGTACACGTAAATGCCCCAAGGAAAAGAGAGCGGGCATTGGGTGGAAAGAAAATGCTCCGTGAGAAGATAAATGGGCCAACAATAATTATTTAAAAATAATCATGACGATAGATGAAAATAGAAGACAAGAAACACCTGGAAACATTTAAACATGCCCCAGTGGTGAAGAGATAAGTGCTAGGTGGCAAATAATGCCCCAAGATGGTGTAGATGATATCAAATGTCTTGTACATGAGATATTCTGGTAGATGCTAGCACTTGGGATGATACTAGATGATATTGGTGTAGAGGGATAGATTGCGATCATCGCGCGCAACCCTTGTTACCATCGTTGATGATACGATATATGATGATTTGCTTAGCATACATACATGATGTAATACTTAGCATTTTTGTATATATGATGTAGTAAATGATGTTATATGTGATGAATGATAGATGATAGATGTGATAACAAACAAATGTGTAGTAAAGAAACACATAAGAAAAAGTTAACAAAACTAAATAGACAACCAAAACTATACAAACTGACAACTAAAAGCAATTTAACCACTACTTTGTTTTTACAGGATAGTATAGATATATTTTTGAATGTTTAGATTTTTACATATCTATTTTAATGTTTTTGCATCTAAGGTGTTAAAGCAATGTAAAAGAACAAAGAAGCGTTGATGCCCCCAGCATGATGTGGGAATATACAAAAGGTAGAATGCCACATGCGTATGTATGAGATAGTGGAATGTGAAGGTGTCCCTAGCATTGGATGGGAATATACAAAGGAAACATCCTTCATGTAGATATAAGAGTGAATAAGCAAGATCACGGTTTGACAAAGGTAGATTAGTAGGGTTCTAGACCTAGCAAAGGAATTCATATCTAGAAAGTGGTGAGGGTTACCCGTCTTGCTGTAAGAGTGACTTGTGACTGGTGAATCTTCCTTGAGCATCAAAAACTAGTTTTCACCAAAAGACCTACCCACTGTGCCACAATTTCATGGTTTTCACATGTTGATGACCTATTTTTTTCTTTACTATTTTTCTTAATTTTTCCATGTTTTTGCTTTTTTTTTCTTTGTTTTCCTATTTTTAGTTTTTATTTGATATTCTCATCATGCTCAAGCATAGAACCACTTGAGGTCCATGAAATTCATAGATTCTAGAATCTCATTAGCATACTGAGCATGCAATTTTATAGGCTCCTGATCCATACCTATCAACTACCACATAAGGTCCTAGCTAGTTAGCTTCAAACTTACCTTTCTATTCTCTATCTTTGGTGGTATTCTTATGAATTTTTGTAGAACTAGATCACCTACATCAAATTCCCGATGAATGACTTTTTTTGTATCCCTTGGACACTTTGTTCTGATAGACTTTTAGGTGATTGAGCTCTCTGATATGCTTTTCATCTAATAGTTCCAACTCTGCCAATCGAACAACTATGTAGTCCTCATCTTTATCAAGATAGTCCCCGAGAGATACTCTTGGGAGGAAGCTCCACTTCCAAGAGGATGATGGCTTGAGTTCCATAGATAAGTGAATATGGGGTTGCGCGGTAGGGGTGCAAATGGAGGTTCGATAGGCCTAGAGAGCAGGATGTATGTAAGTTCCAATAACGGCCAATATGGCTTACCATTTTCTCCATAATCTGGACAAGGGTTTTATTAGTATCCTCTGCTTATCCATTACCTTGGGATTAATAGGAGTAGAGTAATTTGAGTTGGATATGGAAATGTTAACACAATGTATTTACCGTTTTATTTTTGAAGGATTTACCATTATCTATGAAAATGGTAGAGGGGATACCATAATGGCAGATGAGATGGTTCATAATGAATTCAGAAATTTGTGAATCGATGACATAAGTAAGAGGGAAAACCTCTACCCATTTTGTAAAATACCTAGTGGTAGTGATAATGTGAGTGTGGCCATCTGAAGAAGAAGGATGGAGCTTCCCTATGAGATCCAGGCCCCATTTAGAGAATGGACAAGGTGTTTTAATAGGCTGCAAAGCCTGTGCTAGCGCATGTATTAAGTTTCCATATTTCTGGCATAGTTCACACTTCTTTACAAAGTTGTAGCAATCTAATTCCATGGTAGGACAATAATATCCTACTCTTAATAGCTTCTTAGCTAAGACCATGCCACTGGTGTGCACTCCACAAATACCACCATGTACTTCTTTAATGGCGCGGATCGAGTTAGTAACATCCAAACAATGAAGCAGATTCCTGTCATAGCCATGAAGATAAAGGGTGCCACCTAGGAGGGTATAACAGGCTATATGGCGGATAAGGGTTTTCTTTTAAGAATGAGTAATGTCTAGTGGAAAAGTGCTATCTTGTAGGTATCGAGAGATAGGATAATACCATAGGGATAATTGACAAAAAACTTACATGCCAAACATGACTCTAGCATATCATATGCGGGAATTTGTAAATACTCTACAAAGAAAGGCATTTTACTCTCCTCATGTGGGATGCGTAAGAGAGACCTAATAGTAGCCATAACATCTGCGGATCTATTATGTGACCTTGGATTTTTCTCAAATATGATCTGTGTAAAGTACTCCTTTAGAGTTTCAACCATTTTATTATATGGAATGAGTTTCTCATCTTTAACCTTGTACTCATCATTAACTTGTTTAATGATAAGTTGAGAGTCTCTAATGACTCATAGTTGTCTAATGTTCCAAGTAATAGCTAGCTTGAGGCCAACGATGAGTGCCTCATACTCTGTAATTAGTGCATGGAAATCCCAATCAGAATGCTCTTGGTATGACATCACCTGTGGGAGTGGTAATCACCACTGATGCTCCTAATCCATGGAAGGTGAACAATCCATGAAAATGGACCTGCCACTCTCTGAGACTCTTGAATGTACATCATAGATGCATCTGGAAGATCCAGGCCCAAAGGTTCAATTCCTGGGAGAGGAGCTTCTACTAATTGATCATCCAATACCTATCCTTTTAAGGATTTCTGATTCACAAAATCAATATCAAATTCACTCAAGAGAATGATCCAATTATCCATTCAGCCTGTGAGGGCAAGTTTGGATAAAAGGTATTTGAGAGGGTCAACTTTGGATATGAGTTTGGTTTTATTGTTTAGGAGATAATGGTGAAGCTTTTAGAAGGTAAAGACAACTACCAAGAAGGCCTTTTCAATCTAGGGGTAATTCAACTCGTATGCAATCAAGGTGCGACTGAGATAGTAAATTTCTCTCTCTTTATGGTCTAAGTTGTATTGGGAAAGTAGTGCACCAATAGAAAATTGGGTAGCATAAATGTACAAGAGGAGAGGTTCACTGGGGTAGGTGGCATGAGTACAAGTGGGATGACCAAGTACTATTTTAGTAGTGCAAAGGCCTTTTGGCACTCTAGTTCCCAATTGAATGTAAAATATTTCTTTAGTAAATGGTTAAAGGGATGGAACTTATCCACAAGTTGTGAAATAAAGTGATAGATTATCTTAATTTTCCCTTATAGACTCC